>JAVJIF010012831.1:0-171907 GCA_038442645.1 Agave tequilana
GAAAGGTCATTGAAAGAATGACTGCAGTATCGGTAAGAATGGTTGAAGAAGAAACAGTAAGCTGCGGAGACAGGCGTAACATTGAGCGGTTTAGAAGAAATCGAAGTATTAATGGCTTGCTACAAAGATAACACTTTTCAAGGTAAAGGCTGGATATTTGATTCAGGTAGTACGTTCATGTATGTTCCCAAAAGAGTTGTTCAACTCCTTAGTTATAAAGGAGAAAGGGATTGTCAAGATGGTGGATGGCTTGGCTTGCGAGGTCATTGGCACTGGAACAGTCAAGGTTACAGAAAGAAATGGGACGGTGCGTGCTCTGGAGGTGGTCGCGTTATGTTTCGGAGGCACGCTACAATCTAATATCCATAAGGTGCTCGACGAAAAGGATGCCAGATATAAGTGCAACAAGGCGTCGTCACAGTTAGCCAAAGAGACAAGGTATTCCTGGAAGGAGAGAAGTATTGAGGGTTATACAAGCTAAAGGAAGGAAACTCAGTTCGAGATAGAGTTTCAAGGATAAGCTTGAAGGGAGTTCATCATAAGGTGGAGCTTCAAGGAAAATTGCAACGGGACGTGAACGGTCAAAGTGTTGCGGGAAGGAGAAATGGTGCATTCGGGTAAAACCTGAGATGGCCTAAGCCATGGCGGTAAATCAGCTAAAGGCCCCAGGGAGGGGGCAAAATTAAAGCCTTCACGGCACGGTTACAACCAAGGAAAAAAATCAAGGTATTAATCCGAAATCTCAAGTTGTTTTACTAAAAGCTAGCAAGTCAATGTGGAGATTGTTAGGATTTTGTCTTGTTTTCAAGAGGAGATGTGGTTCAAGAAAATTCAATTGAGTTGGAGAAGACAATGCTTGAAGCAGAAGAAGCAAATCAGGTGAAGCAGTTTTCTTTTCTGACGATTGCGAGTTTCCTTATTCTGGTAGGATACAGATTGGATTAATTCCTATTTAATAAAGTTTATTTCTAAAGATTAAAGGTTTTAGAATCCTTCTAGATTAGAGATCAATTCCTAAAAGGATTGATTAAGATTCTTCAACCATCCAAAGGCCAAGATCATCTCATAGTCCAAATAGGAGTTTGTATATAAATCTTATAAATAAAGATTGTAACCAAACATTGTAATTGCCTCAACCAAGCTGATCTCAAGGAGAAAAAGGTGGAGAACACCAAGGAGATCAGAAGAGGAGCCAAGTAAAGAGAGGAGCAAGGTGAGGTGCATAGAGATAAGTAATACTCTTATAATTTAAGACATAAATTCAAGGGGAATGTGAATACTCTTGTTGCATCAAGAGAAAGGTGATCTCTTTGTACTAAAGTTATTAATAAAGCTCTCTCAAGTTCTCTCTCCTGTGGACATAGGTCAAGTTTGAGCCGAACCACGTTAAATTCTCGTATTCTTTCTTATTATTCTTTTGTCTAGGTATTGCTAGTTTGCTTTACAATAATTTTCTTTTGCAAGTACTGGTCATATTGCTAAGTTTCGCAAACGTCGATCCTGGAGGTAAACAATTGGTATCATAGAATATCAGTTTCGTCGCAACACAAGGAGCTTACTAGAAGATGGAGCAAATTGGCAGAGACTCTCTCCATTCTTTCAAATTTTAAGTTTTACCCTAACATCCTTTGGTTGTCTGACCATGCTCTTTTTCTTTCATTTTGTCCTTTTCTTTCTCAAATCAACTTTTTTTCCTCGGGCAAAGAGATGAAAGTAACTTACTAAGGTGTATGTGTTAATTTACAAAGGTAAATCTTTATTGACTTGAAGAACTACAACTTTATTGATTATCAAGAGAATTACAAATAAAGTCACATGAATCTATGAGAACTTGTCTCATATAGACCAAATCTTATTCTAACTATGACTCCTTACTACTAAATACTCCAATACTATTTCTATAATATAATCCTATTATATCTAGCACTCCTCTTCAAACAATGATGGTACAAACTTAGTGTGCCCAAAAAAAACTGAACAAGTGCTGATGCGGAAGTACGAACTGATAATTGCCTAAGACGAATGCCAAATTGATGAAACAAGTGGCTGAAAGACCAGAACATAATTCAAATAGATCTTTCTCCAATCTGTATAAGTTAAATATCGAGACCTAAACAGAACTCAAGAAACCAAAATAAAGACTGAAGCTGAACCAAATCTGAAACAAGACAAATTGTCGAAACAAAAAATAAGATGAATTAAATATGAACTAAGACTGAATCTTTCCAAATGCATTCACCAAGGGATCTTACACTTCTGTTGTGTGATCTAGAACAAAAGTCAAAGCAAAAATCCCAAAACCAAAATATTAAATAAAAACTTCATGTTGAAAGTGTTGAATTTGGGCCTTAAACTGTCGATTCTTACACTAATCTGTAAAAAATCTATTCAAAAACAGTAAAATCTACCATTTCCACTTCCACCATTGCGTTTAAGAATGCCCATAAACTCTAGAATCGCCTCCAGATCACCAAAAGCGACGTCAAATTCAGTGATGGCCAAATCAATTTCAGCCGTCAGAACTGCAAAATTTCATAATGTAATACTCTTCTTCTTGTCAAAATGCATATCCTAAACTACTCTGTGCTATTCGGGTGGAAAAGTAAATCCAAATAACAAACCTTTCGGCCATGTGACAAAGTCTCCCTTGTCCGTGTTGTTTGGTGTTAGAACCCGATGGCAAATCAACATTTTGCTTTCTTCTTCCTTTAAATGACAACAGCCAGCTGTCCGTTTTTAGCCCCCCCCCCCCCCCCCCCCCCTCCCACCACCAACCACCGTATAATCAGTCTGATTCAGAAAGCTGTGTGATCAAAACGGATCAGATTCAATCATAGTTTGCATAATTGGTTATTTAGTATTTTGTAGCCTCTTAGCTTGTATTTTTATTGCATCTTAAAGTAGATTTAGATAGTTTACTTGCTATCCTTTAAGGTTAGAAAACTAATTGCTTTTCATTCTCTTGTGTGGTTTGTTGTATTGTGACTCAATAGCCGAACCCAAACCCAATTTATTGTCGACCAGAACCCTATTCGTTTAATGAATATATTTGGGTTGGGATTTTGAGCATTTCTGAGAAAGAGAATTCTGTACAGCAGCGATAGATCTGGAAAACTGACCAAAAAAATTGAAAGAAAAATTGTTCTTCTCTCCCCCACCCCTTGTGTGTGAGAAACTATGGTTTCTCTTAGGAGTTAGTTTGACATTTTGGGTGAGTGGGACTCTTGTAATCTCTTCCCCTTTTGATATTAGTAGATTTCTTATTACCTTCCCGTGGACATAGGTGATGTGGGACGGGAAGAAATTTTAGGGTTTGTGGTGGGGATTTTGGAGGAATTGGGAAAACAGAGATTTGGGAAAAGGATATGATTACGGATCGCAACCCGTACATTGACTTCACCGCCTGATTTGATTTAATCCATGATATCAAACCAAAACAACACAAATTTCACATGGAAACAAAATTTTAATCAAATCATCATTACTTTCTAAGTTCAATACTTGGCTATATAGAAAATTTTGTTTCACCATACGTGCAATTATTGATAAAATCAAATCTAACCAAATCTAATTCAAATTAATTCTAAGTTTTAACCAAATCTACTCAAATCTGAATTTAAATAAAATCAACAAATCTTACTAAATCTGAGCCGTACGATTCCCTCATCATTCTTTTCGGCTTGAAAATATTCATCTCCGATGAATGTAGTGGTAGGTGCAAGGCAAGCACGACCGGGTGGAACTGAAGCTCATCACGAATTTTCAATCAGGCTAAGGTGGTTGTCAGGGTGTAATGCGTCATGGCTGAATCAAGGTGGTGGAGGTGGAACTGGCTTTCATGACAAGTCGGCTGTGAAGAATGGAAGGTCAAGCCAACACAAGTAGCAAGCATATATGAATCATCTATGATAAAAACTGAACCGACAACACTTTGAGTAGTCTGATCTCCTGTGATTCTATCTTACTGTAGAAAGATCTGCAATAGGTCGTAGACGTCAGGTGATCTCAAGGATAACGAGGTCCTCATAGTTGTCAAAGATGGTACTAGCTCCATGGTAGGCTCTACTGGAAGATTCACAAGAGTCTCAATAGGAAGTTTTTTAACTTCTGTGCGCTGTGAGGAAATCTTTCTTGTAGTGGCATCAACACAGTGATAATTTCTGGCCCTGGCTTTTCAATAACTTCAGGTTCGACAAGAACTGGAGGCTCCGAATCTGTGTCAACTTTTACTGCCATGCTTTATAGAATCTTCCTACGCTAGCTTGGATCTCCTTACATTTAGCGATCAGATCGCTGAGTTGTGACCTCTCCAACTTGGGCTCATGCTTAACATTAGGCTCTTTGCAATCTGCCTTAGATGCAATAAGGTGTAGAGCATACTGAGTACGAAGATCTTGTAATACAAATCAAGATCGACATGATCTATGGTTGTCGTTCTACCACCAATAAGCTTCTCCAACCAACTTCACTTGGGCAGAGCGGCATTTCTGTTCAGATGTCAGGGAGAAATAACTGAAGATATCTTTAAGATGATTTTTCACTTCTCATACCCATAACGATCGTGAGAACTCCGAAATAGGGATAGCCGCATACATATCCCATTCAACTTTCTTATCATCACCACAATATATATATATATATATATATATATATATATATATATATTATATATATATATACACACCACAAAGTAAAATTTCATTAATAAACTGTCAGTGCATAATGATCAAAAGTTACCTAGAAATCTCAGTGGTTCGAACTGGACTCAAATCAGGCTAGAAAGAGGTCCTGAAACGAAGATTTTTTGCTGCAAGAACATTATTGAGCAACAAACACGAGCTTGTGAGGGTTGGATCTGCTGTCAAACTGCTTCGAAAATCTTCCTAGAGGCTCCGGGACTCGGCTACAAATCCAACGCTTTAGATGGAACTCAAATCGGACTCCAAACGGGCCTGAAACAGACTCCGGAATGTCGCTATACTGCTGTTGCTGGACTCAGTTGGCTCAGTGAACAATGCGACTGAGCCGACTGAGTAATGCGGCTCAGTTGAGTCATGGCTTGAGTCGATAAGGTCGGCTCGGGTCAGCTCGTGGATCCGATGATGTCTGTAGGGGGTCGATGACGTCAGCAGGAGCTAATGACGCCAGCAAAAAGCCTATGATGTCAGTAGCGACTCGGGTCGGATGAGGGTGGACTGAAATGGATCCGAACCCGATTACAAACGGGTTTCACTTAAACCCGAATTGATACACGTTTACCCTTTCTTCTTTAGCCCGATCACAACTAGGGTTCGAACTGGCGGCGGTGGGAAAGGGAGGTCATGACGGCGAGGAGGGCGGCGACATATTGACGGCGGAGAGATATGATAGACGACAACATGGTAGTGATGACGAGGTGACGACGACGGTGGGAAGGCGATGTCAAGAAGGAAATGAGGCCGGAACGTCGGGATCTAATCTCGAAGGTGATGATGAGGTAGCCGACGCTCATAGACGGTGCAAACGACTCCAATGAGGAGGCGAGTGATCGTAGATGGTGCCGAAGACGATGTTAAGGCATCGACAGTGCAGAATGGCTCCGGCGAGGATGTAGATGGTGCTGAAACTCCATTGAGTTTCTTTCTGTTACGATGGAGGCAGGCGACGATGAATAAGTTGAAGACGAGGTGGTCATTGTCGTCAGAGATTGGAGGAAAAGGAGACAGTGATGTCGTCGGAGGAGATTAGAGGACGAAGAGGCGGTGATGGTTGAAAGGCGGCGATGATCTGGGTTAGGACTTCCTTTTCTTGCGGGAGAAAAAAGAAGATGAAGAGGACTTTGGAATTTTGTTTTTTATTCTTTTCTTTTCTTTTTGATTTTTAACTAAAGAGAAGAGGAAGAAAATTAGGAAAATTTGTGGAAGGGAAAGGGAGATTCAGGAATTTAGCTCTGATACTAAATTTGATATGAGCTGAAAGAGATTTTAGGGTTTGTGGTGGGAATTTGGTGGATTTGGGGAAGAACAAAAAAGGAAAAAATAAATAAAATTTAATAATATATATATATATGATCACGAATCGCAACCTGGATCTTAGATTCACCGTCGTTGATTCAACCCATGAGATTAGAACCATTACTAAAGCAAATAACATTTCAAATCATTCATAATTATAGTCTGATGTCAAATATATTTTCAAATAGCTCTGATACTGAATTTATGGAAGTGAAAGGGAGATTCAAGAATTTAGCTCTGATACTAAATTTGATGTGGGACAGGAGGAAATTTTAGGGTTTGTGGTGTAAATTTTGGTGAAATTGGGAAAAACAAGGATTTGAGGAAAGGATATGATCACGGATCGCAACCCGGAGCTTGACTTCACCGTCTGATTCGATTCAATCCATGAGATCAAAACAAAACAACACAAGTTTCACATGGAAACAAAATTTTAATCAAATCATCATTACTTTCAAAGTTTAATACTTGGCTATATATAAACCTACATTACGTGCATCATACGTGCAATTATTGATAAAATTAAATTTAATCTCTAATTCAAATTAATCATAAATCTCAACCAAATCTACTCAAATCTAAATTTAAATAAAATCAACAAATCTTACTAAATCTGAGCTGTACGATTTCCCAATCAGTAGGTAGGGGTAAAAACGAGTCGAGTTGAGTGGGTTTTTGAGAAAATTAAACGTGTCGCTCTTACTAAACCCCAAACCCAAAACCTTCCCAAACTCGATGGGTTTGGTACCTGCTTACCCGAACCTGCACCAAACTGGTTCGGGTCGGTTTGGGCTGGTTTACTTGTTTGGTAGATTGGTTCGGTTTTTTACGGGGTATGAATTTTTATTCATTTTTTATTACCTATTGTTTGGGTTTATCCCAACATGCCTTAATTTGACAAAAATACTCCACTGCACAAAAATTAGTGTGTAAAAATTCTATATAAATAAAATATGTGCTAAACCCAATAAAACACATTACCGTATTGCTTCACTTCCTTCTGATTTCCCACTTAAATGTTTAAAAATAACTGTTATAAACTAAAAACAAATTATAAGCTCATAACATTCCTTTGTATAGAGTATTTGAACTAATTTAACCGTTCATACAAAGAGATGAACGTTTGAGATCAAAGACATGTATATCTCTTATTGATAAAAGTAATCGAGTTTGGGTGGGTGTGGTGCGGTCCGGTGCGGGTTCGGGTTTCATGTGGTCCTAATCGGGCATGTTTTTGCTAAAAATTTAACCCAATCATATTCTAAGTTTAAATGTCAGCTTTAATAGTGAGCTAATTCATGTTTAAAATCTATATAACAATGTCAATGTTGGTCTGATTGTAGCTCAAATCCGGTTCATAAACACTCATGTTAAGAAGGTTAGAGGTAAAAGGCCAAGGAGAAATTCAGTGCCATATTAGAAAGGAAAGAGATGGATATATGGTTAAACAAGATTGGATCCAAGATTCCGTGGGGGTTCCCCATTTTTGGGTCAAATTGAGTTTCATGACTCTTAGCCTAATATCCATTAAGGCTAATGGGTCTTTTGTCCTAACTCGTGTCATAGGATTTTTTTTTCAATAACATTGATTCCAATCACAGACTCTTTTATGCCTATCTCATTTAATACAGGGCTGTGATCCTCTAGAGTAATGATCAATGCCGTAAGTGCTCCACAATTGACAAGGTTGGAAAGCAACATGCAGATTTTATTAGGATAATGAGTCGAATCCGGCTTATAATCACTTATGCTAAGAAAGACAAAAGAGGTACAAAGGCAAAGAGGGCTTTAGTCTCACATTGAAAAAGTTGAGAGATGGATATATGATTAAATAAGATTGGACCCAAGACTCCAAAAAGGGTTTTCCTTTTGGGTCAAATTGGATTTCATGACTATTAGCCTAAATATCCATCAAAGTTAATGGGCCTTTGTCTTAACAAATAGTATCAGAGCCCATGATGAAGACTCATGGGCTAAAGTACAAGCATGGAGCTGGCATTATAGTAGAATCGTGGATGCGGCTTATATTATGGTTGGTCCTTGCCATAATGTTAAGTTGTACTATGGTGCAAGCGGGTGAGTAGCTCTATGGATTGGTCGATGCTACATTTAATCGAGACACAGTTTACACAATTGGTGATGACTGTGAAATGTTTAACTTGTGCTTGCGAGTCAAGTTTCAGGGCATATACTCGCTAGTCATTGACGAGACAAGTTTCAGGTGTACTCGCAAGCACGTGAATGGAACACAGTTTAAGGTGGATGTTGTGACAGTTGATCTCCAAATGGGCTCTCCAATTCGGTCCTTGCTAGATACGAGTCAAGGTGGAGATTGTTAGGATTGTGACTCGAATCCGACTTATAAGCACTCATGTTAAGAAGGACAAAAGAGGTACAAAGGCAAATGGAGTTTTAGTCTCACATTGGAAAAGTCAAGAGATAGGTATATGGTTAATGATTGGACCCAAGACTCCATTAGGGGATTCTCCTATTGGGTCAAATTGGGTTTCATGACTATTAGCTTAATATCATCGAAGTTAATGGGCCTTTACCCTAACAGAGTTGATATTAATTCCTAGCTAAGGCAAAGAGTTGTAGGAGGTTCTACCATTGGCAGAGTGCTGGTTTAATTTAGAGGACCACCAAACAAGATTCGTAGAAATTCTCTCACTATTGTATCTTGAACTTCCTCACCATCGAGGGCAGGAAGAAAGCTTCCTGGACAGATTCATGTTGAAAATTACTTGTCTTGTGAATTGGAAGGTTAATTAAGTATGGAATCATTATTAAGCTAAACTCAGAATTGAGATCCATGCCAGCTTGAACTATTGAATAATTGCCACAATGATTGAAAATTCTGTGTGAAATCTTGGCTTAAAAATAGTAGAGGAATGGGAGAATGTTAGTATGCCTTGGAACTTTCTGAATGTCGGCTGATGTTCATAATATAATAAGAACCATGATTAGGCAGAGGTTCATAATGTTTGTATGACTTTGCATGACTGAATCTACCTGGTCTTGAACCCTTCTTCTTCTTCTTCTTCAGAGTTGAAGTTCTTTTCAGTTTATCTTTTTGGGTTGGGTTTGTGATGTGGTGGTGGTTTTGGGTTGGGTTGTGTTCTGGGTGGATTTTTTATTTTATTTTATTTTTGTTTGGGGGTTGGGGGGGGGGGGGGGGGGGGGGGGGGTGGGGGGGGCATGCCTTCAAATTCCCCAAGGCTAAGAGTCTAAATAAATAGGTATGGCACATTTTTCTGTTATTACACGGCAGGAGCCATAGAGTAGAATCATAGTAAATTTAATGAGACTTGGGAAGGCTCCAAATGATAGATGTCACAATTCATAGTAAATTTAATGAGACTTGGGAAGGCTCCAGATGATAGATGTCACAATTTTCTTTGACCTGACACTATGAGCCATAAAGTCTATCGAACCATAATAACTGCTAAACTGGTAAGACATATCTCTACTATGTTATAACCAGAAAGGGGTGTATTTACGGGGCCAGCTGTGCGAAAAGAGAGAGAAAAATTTAAATGGTGGACCCCAGCGATTTGAGTTCTAAGTTGGCTGGAGTAAATTAACCAGGTTGCATTTGAGATTCTAAGTCGGCTTCCATTGCATGAATGCAAGAGATAACCAAGAAACAGAGCATGGGTTCAAATATGGTTGGCCCAACAAGGTTTAAAATGAAGCAGCTTTTCTGTGGCCTCATCCATTTCATAGGTTTACTATGTGGCAGCCACAATCAATTAAACAGCACATGCAGGGACAAATAAAATTTTCAGTAGAAATCTTACAAAATGTAAGCTTTCATCAATAGTCTCAAATATTGCAATTTCTTTCTAAAACATCTATGTTTACATTACAGTCTCCTTACAAAATCTGACACTTATAGTACATGTGATTTTTGTATCGAAAATCTATATAAAATTCGACTACTCACCTATATGGTAAGTGATTTTGTATTTATTTTCTAGTTTACATATACATCATTTATAAAGCTAAATTTTGTATCATATTCTAAATATAATATTCTTACCCTTTTGAATCATCACCTTACTAAAATTTATACATTTTCTAGATATTTCTCTTATTTTGTTTTAAATAAATGTGGTGTGGCTAATCCTGATATTTTCTGAAAGGGATACTGATGTGAAACGGTGAAGTGTGTGAATCAGAAATCAGTGATAGAATAAAACTCCGCAACGTTTCACCAACTATACGATTTTGGGTAGAAAAGTAGTTAAAACTAATATGCTACAGATGGATTTTAACAAAATGTGTAGTTGCAATCGTACCATTCTAAATCTAAGATAAAATGATACAATTACTCAGTTATAATGACACAAGCTTGTACAATCAATATATATGATCAGTGAACACAAGATAAACATAATCTCACAATCTCACTATTTATGATAACAGATTAAATCGATAAAATAACAGAAGAATAAATCAACTCACAAATAAATATACCGTATTAAAAAAAATTACCTACTGAAAATCACAGATCTCAGCGACCAGTAGAGGATGATAGCGTGAAGCTCTCGTCTCCACGAACTCAGCGGCTTGAGAAACACTTACATCAGACACCGAATGTGAGAGTTACACCAGAAAAAAAACCCTGCACTAACACGTCTATTTCTGAACTGTAGTACGGATCTGCTACAGTAGCTTGGCAGGTTTGGGTCTCAGGTTTATGACTTAAACCCGACTTCCTCTAGCGAATGGAAGTAGATCTAGTCAGGCGTGTGAAATTGAAACCCTAAATCACTTCCTTCTTCCTACAGGCAAGCAGTTCGGTTCTTTGACGATGGTAAGGCACAGGCGAGTCCTCGGGAGAGGAGGATGGTTGTCGATGGGTTTCAGCAGTGGTACGACGAAGTTGAGAGAGGATTAGAGTGGTGGCAGTGGCGGGTTGTCATTGTTGATGATTGACGCTGGGTGCGAGGAATGGTGTGTCGACGAGGATCGAACGGAGTAACTTGGGCGGAGGTTGCAATCAGGCATCGGAGGGGGACGAGGAGGAAGGTGGCAGGTGGCCGAGAGCAGAGATGGAGAACAGGTGGTGGACTCGGTTCTGTTTGCTGTTGACGAGGGCAGTGGTTGAGGAGAGGGTGCCTTGGAGGATGAGGGAAGGCGCGCGACGAGAGGGGAGGGTGGGGCTGGTCGACGGCGTGTTGCATGGGAGATCAGAGAGAAGACGAATAAGAGAGAGGTGATGTGGTGGTGTTGCGTGGATTGTTGGTGGCTCGGTGAACAAAGAGAGGGAGAGAGAAAGAGAAAGAGAAGAGAGTAAGGTTAGGGTTTTAAAGTAATTAGGAATTGATCCTAAACAATTTAAGATAACACAAATCTCTAATAACAAACTTTTATTTAAAATTCTTCATTATCTTAAATAAAAGTACTTGACGTGTATTTATAGGCCTTACAAGCTTTGAGTTCACAAACCACAACCGATGTACTAAATAAAAGACCAACTAAAAAAATAAAATACAAATAAAAGAAAATACAAAATAGAGTTTAATGTCTTCAAGTGCAGATTTGCGTGTTTTTCTTTTCTTCGCTTCGGATGGCTGCATCATTCTCCCAGGGTGGGAGAAGACTTGACCCCGTCGAGTGGTGGAATAGTACTCTGTACTGGATCAATCCGTTGCAGATCACATCGATCTAGCTGTGAATCAATAGTTGGTGCCTTCTCTTTCTAACAGATCAAGTACCTGTGAGTTCCACCAGATTTGGTGGTGATACTTTTATCCTCTAAAATTTTATCAACTCTCTTTGTAGTAATGGGATGAGTATTTGGGAATGGACTAAGTGAGGGGCTCTCAGAAAATAGCTTAAGGGAAGGCTTAACAACTAATGAGCTACAATCAAAATCCTTGTAATCCACTAAATAATTAATATTAAAAGTACAATTAGTATCATAATTTCGAGAAAAATCTATAACATAAGTATTGCAATTCAGTTTATTCAAGATTTTGAAAGGTACAACATTGCAGATATGCAACATCTTAACAGCTCCTGAAGAAAATCGTTTTGGATAAATCTGAACCATCACATAATCGCCTACATTAAATGTTAAATATTTTTCTTCTGTCAGCTTGTAAAGTAGGCTTCACGTTGCTCTATTTATTTCTATCAGTGATCTCTTTGTGTAGTTTATGCATGTGTTTATGTGATGCAAATGCAAATGCAGACTCGAATGTACTATGGTGAGATGGTATCAGCAATAAGGGAGGAAGCAATTTGCGGACATGGTATGCGTAATTAGTGAAAGATGGGGAGGAAACAGTAGCAATAAGAGGTGAAGAAGGTGGAGTTTGCAGCAAAGGTAAAGTATATCTCTACTTGGGCTGTCCAGTCTTGGGTCTTAAGGGTTAATAATAGCTTAATCTGCTTACCCTTATGCTCAAATTGACACATGTTGGATCAACCGTAAATGGTGACATTTTTGTCGAACAATCATGGTTTACCTAATATGAATTGACCCACATTCATGGTGATTACATCATACCAGATCTTGTCTTTATAATGATTGAAATTGACTGAGACAAGACATCATTGTTTGATCTAATGTGTCGTGGAGTCAATTTATGACACTTTGAATAGGTGGGGGGTACAACCTCTAATCCAAGATTTTCGAGTGACTTAGACGATATTGCATTAATACATCTTCCATTGTCCACAATCACATTTCAATTTTTATTTTCAATTTTGGTGAATGTGTGGAAGGTAGCATTTTTCTCTCCAATTATCCTTTTCAATGTGGTGGGAGGGGACACATCTAACGACAGACAAGTGAGTTGATTGTATTTTATTAATAAAATTGAGACCAACATCATCACTTGTTGGCTCTTCGTCAGTTTCAGAATCTTCTCCCTCAAAGATGTACACATCAGAGTCTGGTTCAGCAGCTTTGGTTGGTATTCCATCTATTATGGTGATTCTGACGAGACTAAGGGCAACTGGCAGTTAAGTGTCAATAACAATGGCATTTGTAGGACTTGGTTGTGGAACTAACTTTAGGAAACTCTGGGCTCTTATTTTGTTGTCCCTTTCAAGACTCTTGACCTTGACGTCATTCCTATGTGAAGGGGTTTGGGTACTAGATCTATTAGGTTGAGGAGATAGAAAAGGTCTTGACACTGAGACTTTATAATCGTGACTCTTGAAAATGTGATTAGTCCTCGCAAAATCTAGATTTTGGACTAACGCATACGATGTCACTCCTCTAGCTAACAGTTCAGTTCGTAGGTCATCTCTAAAGCCGGCTTTGAATCTAGAAAGAATTTGAGCTTCTATTTTCTTATGGAGAGTAAAGCATCTGTTGAGAAATCATCGAATTTCTCGATATACTCCTTGACAGATTTGTTATCTTGAGTGTATCAGTGCTAATTGTCCATGAGACGAGCACTAAACGATGGTTACGCATACTTTGTTTCTAACTCTTCTTTCATCCTATCTCATGTGTCAATCGGTGGTCGACCTCGGACTGCACGCCTGTTTTCTAGGTTGGTCTAATACTGACTGGCTTGGTCAGACAATTTTATTGTAGCGTACTTAACTTTTCTAGGCTCAGTGAATTCGTACTATGTGAAGTACTTATCGAGTTGGAGTGTCCAATTTATGAAAAGTTGTAGGTCGTGATGTTCATCAAAGTTGGGGATATCAATCTTGATACTTTTCAGATATTGAGCATCAAGATTTGGTGGATTATCAGAGATATTACGTCGGTTGTTTCTCGATGGGGTTTGATCACCTGTGGGTGACTCAGGTGGTTCATGCGTGGCTTTTACTTTGACTAATCTCTCTTCAAATGTCTTAAGGGTATCTAACATGGCATTTATCTCGCAAATATTGTTGCAATCTGTTGGGAATTCATTGGGGTGGTATGAGATATGCTAGACTCTCCTAACAGATATGGGTGACCACTACAGGTAGGCATGCACTACACAAAACCTAAATGAAGATGAAGAGATGCAAATCTAAATTAGATAATTTTTTAAATTAAAATCTAAATGCAAAAAAATGCAAGAATGTAGTAAATTTTCCTAACAAATGCCTACGTGATGCCAATCCTACCCTAATCGTGCTCTGATACTAAAATAATGTGAAACGATGAAGTATGTGAATCAGAAATCAGTGATAGAATAAAACTCCGTAACATTTCACCAACTATACGATCTTGGATAGTAAAGTAGTTAAACTAATATGCAAACAGATGAATTTTAATAAAATGTGCAGTTGCAATTGTACTGTTTTAAATTTAAGATAAAATGATGTAATTACTCAGTTAGGATGGCACAAGTTTATACAATCATTATATATGATCACTGAATATAGGATAAATAGAATCTTACAATCTCACTACTTGTGACAGCAAATTAAATCGATAAAATAACAGAGACAGATATCAACTCACAGATAAATAAACCCTGTTAAAGAAAATTACGTACTGAGAATTACAGAGATCTCAACGACCTGTAGAGGATGATGATTTGAAGCTCTCGTCTCTACGAACTCAGCGGCTCAAGAAACACCTGAATCAGACACTGAATGTGAGAGTTACGCCCGAAAATAAAACCCTGCACTAACGGGTCTGTTTCTGGACTGTAGCACGGATCTGCTACTGTATCTTGGCGGGTTCGGTTAGATTACTGTAGCACCCGAGTTTATAACTTAAACCCGACTTCCTCTAGCGGGTGGAAGTGGATTGGGTCCGGTATGTTTGAAATGGAAACCTGAAATCACTTCTTTCTTCTTTTTCTTTCTTCCTACATGCAAGCGGTTGGGTTCTTTGATGACAGTAAGGCGCATGCGAGTTCCTCGATAGAGGATGACGGTTGTTGATGGGTGATCGAGGCGAAATCTGCACAGAAAAATAAAGTTTAGAATTGATAAATTAAGATGTGCTAAGTTCCTGAATACTACCACTATGGCAAGTGGTTATGCGGATCGTGATCCACAAGGAGGGACTGCGATCAAAGCATTAAGTATTCTTTTTAAGTTTTACTAAATTCGGTTGAAGATTTCTTTTTAGTTTTGAAAAAAAAGAGAAGAAAACTGAGTTAAGTTAAAAAAAAGGAAAAATCGAAAGAAATGAAGAGAAGGTGTTGGTTTTTCGTTTAAAGTTAAAAGAACTAAGTAAAAAGATAGAGAAATAAAGAAAGAGATGATTTTTTAAAGTATTTCTAAGCTAAGAAATTAGAAGAAAGAAAAAAATTTTACTTACCTTTTTGATTGAATACTTACCTCTGATCGTCGGTGAAGGTTTACCTTTGATTGGAGGCGATCAGTGCATAGCCTGTAAGATCGGATCATGTTCCCGTCCACTTTACATCATCAAAAACATTGGGGAGAAAGCATGAAATGATATAGACATAAAGAAGGAATCCATCATCATGAGCTATCGGTGGCACTCGCAATGACAAGGCTATTTCCGATGCTATTGATTCATATGGATAATACTTTTTGCTAAAAGAAAGTTAAAAAAAAGAATACAACAAAAGTAAACTTTGATTAAATCGAAAAACGATAAAAGAAAAGAAGAAGATTATACATCGATGTCACTTTCAATACAATTATTTCTCCCCTTCTCTGATGAATCTGTCCTCTAATCTAAGTTTACAAATAAACGAAAATTTACATAAGAAGAAAAAAATCCTAAGTTAAACTAGAATAAAAACCCTAATCCTAGCTCTCTGTCAGTGGTGCCAGTCTGCCTTCTAAAATGTGCAGTATTTATAGCCAAAACTGGAAGGGGAGAAGCGTTTGAAGATAGGGGGAGCAAATGCTCTCCCAACCATCTCAACCAAGCCGCAAAAATGTGGCTTTGGCCATGTTTCCGCTGCAAGGATCTGGCCAGAGTGCTAGGTCTGGGGCACGTGCTCTTGATTTTTCTGGCATCTAATCTTATCCCATTGGTTTTTCAGTTTGAGCTCTGGATTTAGCAATATCCCCGTTGATCTTCAAGTTATCCAAATATATCTATAGACATCTGATTTAAATGGTATTTATTTGGTATTATCTTTTCCTTCTCCATTGATTATCACCTGCAAAAATCATACATTAAGACAAGTTAAATAATAGAGTTTATTACACAATAAATGTGATTAATAATAAATATGCAAAATACGTATACAATCATACTCCCACACCTATCTTTTGCTTGTCCTCGAGCAAAACAAATAAAAAACAAAATAGAGCCAAGCTAATCTAACTCACTTTCGTACAAATCACGGTTGCACTTAGCACGTGCAATAAGCCGTTAAACTCCTAGGTTACCCCTAAAGGACGAGCTTTGCCTTGTGAGAGTTTTCAGTGAATTACACCAACAAAATCCATAAAAGAAAAAAAACAAATTGTTAGTATTTTGGAAACGCATTTTTAAAAGGAGAGAAAATAGTTAAATTTTTTGTGCAAGAATCAAGTAATCTATAAGTCATAGGAATACCAACCTATTCATTCCTAAACTCAGTGTTTTAAATGTCCCCGATATTGCCCGATATTGCGCCGATATTGCGTTTACGGCACCTAACCGCAATGATTTGGCACATCCAAACTGATATAGCGTTTTTCATCCAAAATCGTCGATAAATATGCATGGACCCGATATATCGGCCGCAATTTCGGTGATTTTGGACCCGATATAGCGTTTTACACCCAATTTCTAGGTTAGGTATTTGGGTAATTCGAGTGATGTGGCATTATGACATTTTTGAAGATTCTACACTTAGATAGTGATTATGGATTCATATGCTTAATGCAAGGTATCGAGTTAAGTATATCTTAAACATATAAGTATGATGTTTTATGTAGATTTTTATAATTTATATATATTTTCTTATTGAGATGCGATTTAAGACAAGAAGATATGTATATTTACAATCCGATTTTGACATCCGATTTTTGAAAATATCCCCGATATATCCCCATCTCCGATAAATTTTTCCGGCCAATGTAGCCGTTGTGGTCGCCATTTAGAACACTATCTAAACTTAGTCTCTATTCAAAAACTTATTATCAATCAAGATAAAGATTAAAACTGTTTTCTTATTTAGTCTATTATTTTACCCTATATCATATGCAACTTGTGACCGTGAATGTTTTGACTAAGGAGTCTTCAACTCTAACTTTTGTAACTTATTTTTACATATTATGATGGTAATATCCCTTAGTTCTATTAGGCTTTCTAATTCGCCTATGTAATGAGCCTTTTGTCGGTGACTCTCAAACCGGACGGTCTTAGACACGGGGTGAGAACACCCCAAGGGGAGAACTTATCCTAACTTAAACACGTAGAGGATTTTTTTTATAAGACGTAATAATCTTTGTTTTTGAACCCTATATAAGTACACCTAGAGGGGTGAATATGTGTAATGCTAATTTAAAGATAAATAATGCGGAATTAAAACTATTTTTACACTAACAAAATTAGACTCAAGTGATATCCAAAGAGTAAAGCCGAATTCCCATGAAGGGCTTTAGAACTTCTCTTCAAGATTCCTCTAAATTAAAAGTTGAGGTGTTTCAATAGCTCTCTTGGAATAATATACAGGTGTAAGCGCAATATCAAGCATGTATAAATGAACAATAATAGAAATGGAAGATATAAAGAAAGTGGAGTCTAGAGAGATAGCCAAACTCAAACACAAAGATATGTTTCAAGGTTCGAGTACTAAGCCTTACGTCCCCGCCTTCACCGCTGTACGGGGGGGAGTTGAAAGTGTTGCAAAAATTCCTTGAATCAATGAAAAATTACAACTCAAAATTCCAACTGCAAGAGAGAGAAGACACTCAAGCTCAGATCCTCTTTTTTTAAGGCTGAGTTTTTTACGTAGCGGTGGAAAGTGAATCTTGTTTTCAGTTGACCTGGTGAATATCAAGCTCTTCTGGAAATCTTCTCCTGGATCACAGACGGAATAGCACAGCTCCTATCCAATGAAATCTCAAAGAGACTTAGGCAAAAATTTGAACTCACAAGTTGGTAGAAGAGTTTTAACTCTTTATCAGTATTCCTCAGCTGAAAAATTCTGACTCCTTTTCAATAACAGATTTAGCTATTTTTTGGGATTTCAGGGTAAAATTGTCCCCTAAAAACCCTCCATAATGGGGGTTAACTCCCCTCATTACGTGGATAGTACTTGACCCAGTAATGGGGTAATTACAGCTGAGACGCAGGCTCATTTACAGTTGAAACGCGAGCTTGAGTTTTGCGTTTAGCCATGGAGATGATGTTGGACGCGGGCTTCGAGCCCTGCGTTTTGGCATTGTTGTGGTATTGAGACTGGGCGTTGAGCTCTGCTGAGATGCGGGCTTCGAGCCCCGCGTCTTGGCTTTGCAGTGATGCTGAGATGCGGGCTTCGAGCCCCGTGTCTTGACATTGTGTCAATGATTTTTTTTAGTCTTGCGTCTGAAGTATGGCTTCGCATCTAACGATTTGCCTTCAGTGATTTTTAGACAGTTTACAGAACCTCCTCTAAAGTTTTTGAAACTCCGCGGTTGGCTGGGACGGGTTCGAAACACTTTGGACTTTTCTTTTGGCAGCAATCTCTCAAGACTGAACTGGCAATCTTCTGAGATACCTTGGGTTCGATCTTGTTGGGATTTTGGTCTTTATGAGTGTATTGTTAAAACTCTCTTTGAAGCCACTAAAGATGATCGTCGTGAGTGTCCAGATACGCACTCCAGACCTCATCGGTACTCTGAGCTGGTTGTCGGTGTACTATTGAACCGGGAAAATCGCCAATTGCTTTTGTCAGTGTACTGTTTGAACGGGGATGTTTCCATTGACTGTCACTATCAATGTAACTTTCTTTAAAGAAGATTATATCTAGTGTCACTCTAAATATAATTCTTCCTTTCTTTTCTGTTATGAAACTTTTCCTAGTCCAAGTTATAAAGAAGGCATGATTAAAAAGAAGGCATAAAAAAAGCAGATGAAAGTAAATAAAGTAATTAAAGCAAGTAAAATAAAAAGAGAAAATTAAAAAGAACAGAAGAATCTTTATTGAGTTGTCACCATCAATTACAAGCACTTCATCTTCTCTTTTCAACTCTTTCTCTCAAATTGAAAACTTCAATGAACATTTGGAAAAGAAAAATCCTAATTTTAAAACTCTCTGCGGAGTCCTCCCTTCTGCCTTCGAGGCATGCAGATATTTATAGGAGAAATAGGATGAGGATAAACGTATAAAGATAGGGGGAGATTCAAATAACAGGCCACAGAAACATGGCTTTTGCCACGTTTCCACAGCAGTATCCTGGCCGTAGGGCCAGGATCTGGGAGCATATCGTCCATTGTTCGTCCTCTATCATTTTATCTTCTTGAATTTTGAATATCTGCTCTAAATTTGACGATCTATTATTTAACCTCAGTGAAACCGATAGGGTCTTCAAATAATCCGTTTGGTCTTCAAATAATTCATTTTTTCTTTAAAATTTGATGATATTATCTTATCTGATATATCCAGTTTTCAGATAAGATGGCTTTAGAATCTTTGGATTTGAATCGATACCCTTTCTTTTGAATTTTTAGATTTAATTAGATAAATCTGTCAATCTCTTTTTTCCCCCCTTAATTATCATGCACGCCACTAGACATGAATACACATCAAATAGTAAAGTTTTATTATAAAATAAATGCAAAAATGTGACACGTGTGATATTAAGTATGCAATGGACGTATACGATCAACCGGCTAAGCCCAAAAACAAAATATTGAGTATTTTTAAACATCTTTTTAAACTCAAATAAATTCCAATAAATCCCAATAAATTTCACAAAATAAGTTCATGTAAATCTAATAGAGCACAATGTGATAAAAAAAATTACAACATATTACAAACATGTGAACTTGTTTTTGAGATGAAGAATTTCAATATGGAAACCAAAATCGTATTTTCCGAATACCAAACTTTTAATGAGAACTAGCTTTTCTAAAAACTCCATAAATACAAAAACAAGATGTTTAAACATATTTGAGGCTCAATAGTGTATGAATACTCCAATACACAAATAAAATAATATGAACTTGTTTTTGATGAAAACCAAAATACGTTTCTTGAAATAAAGCATATTTTTCAAATATTAAACTTATAAATAGAAAATCATATTTTTCTAAAACTCTCATGAATACAAAAACAAGTTTTTCAAACACATTTGAAGTATCAATGTATTTGGATGAAATCTAATACATATATAAATCAATGTAAACTTGTTTTTGATGAACTATATTCATGAAAAGCTGTATAGTTGAACCGAAACCAAAAACCAACAACAAAATTTTTGTGTGTGAGCTTGAGCAATCAAAACTAATTTATTCTTTACAAGAGATCTAAACTCACAAACTCTAAACTCAAGTCTTCTTGTAGATCTTCTTCTCCAAGTAGACTTGGTCCAAACTTGATTCTCTGAGTTAGACTCCATCTCGAGTACTTGATATGTTCTATAAGTTTGAGCTCTTGAATCATCATGTGTAAGCTCCAAACTTGATTTGAGTCTTTTAGTGAAACTAAACATCAACTAAGACCTTGATCATTATCTGAAACTTAAACACAATAAGATCATTAGTACTATAACTACATGAGTTAACATCATCAAACTAGAGTGATGGATCTTTGGCCAACAACCTAAGTGTGTAAGTGTATAAAGTATGCATATTACATCAAGGTAAAATCAAGACTAAATTATTTTTCCAATTTTTCTTCCTGAACCTAGAAATCAAACAAATAATCTTATTTTGATCAAGTATAAGGAATCCTAATTATATTTTTCTATTCCTTAAAATTAACTTAATTTCTTACAAAATAGGTCAAAATATTGTCTCTTTTCAAAAAAATTTAAAAGAAACTATTTTTTATTTATAAAAATGAAGAAAACCTATGTTAGAACCCTCCCTCACACCTATCTCATGCAGTGTCCTCAATGTATGAATGAATGTATATATGTATAAAAAGAAGAAAATGAAGGAAAAATGTTACTTTAAGGTAGTGGTTCCGGTGGTGATTGGATTGGGGCAAGCGTTGTTGCCCAATCTAAATAATCTGGTGGTTGGTGGAACCCACTTTTGATGACCTCTTTTCTATTTACATTGTTATTATCCCAATTTGATTAGGATCATGCAAAATCCTAACATGAAAATCATCTCGGTTATATGACCAATATTGGAATATCATCTCGGAATCATAATGGTCTATACCTTGGTCAAACAAAGGAACGTGATTCGATGAAATAGATGATTTGGGCTCCGGAATGAAAGGAACGGGAACCAATATTGACTAAAAAATATAACTCAAATCAAGTTTAGGTTCGAGAGTCGGTTTTGGTTCAAGAGTTGGGTCCAAATTTAAAATTCACATTCGTTATCTAATAATGAAATGTGACTTTCCAATATAGGTAGTTCATGTTCAAAATGTATAGGTACGGGAATTAATGTTGGCTCGGGAATGTGGTCCAAATCAGGTAAAGATATCAGAGTCAATAGATCCGAAAATTGGAACTAAATCCAAAGTTGGGCTTCGGGATCACATTCATGTTCAAGTTCAATCTCATTGAAGTGAAAACTTACCAATTTGTCAATGGTTTGGTATTGGTCAAGTTCAAGGTGTTGTGATGAAACTAAATCTTAGTTTCCAAAACACCATGATTCTTGGGCCAAATCATTGGGGTTAGAGATATCATGATTGGTCAACGATTAATAAAGGATAGTTTCATCATTCCTATAAGTGTTGGCCACTTGAATTTTTTGTAATTCTAACCTATTAATGTCCTACTTGAAAGTATTTTGGATTTGAATCAAGGTTTTCATACTCTTTTCCAATTCAATCGTTATTCTTCTTATTGTGGTAGAACTTGAAAAAGGGAGTATGGGTCGTGGTTTTGAAAATTTTGAGGGGATTGTAAGTCTTATCATGTTTTGAACTTGTCGCTCAGACTCATGTAAGGCTTCTAGAATCTTTTCAAACTCGAATTTTTTTCATATCGTTCTTGAATAGAAGTATATGGAGCTAAATGTTGGAAAGATGGTTGACTATATGACTCGGGGAAGTTGTATCCCCACTGACTTGATGAAGAGTGGAGATGATTATTCTAATCTTATTCATAATACTGGGATTGGGGATTATGTTGAGTCGGATAAAACCAATCCGTCATACTTGATAAAAGTTATGCAATGCCGGGTTGGTAATGTCCGAGTCAAAAGAGGTCGGGATGAAATATGGATTCATACTAATATGAAATAATGGTGATCCATTTCACACAAAACAAGAACAACAAAGGCAAACAAACAAATAATAAAAAAAATCTAACATATGTTAGAGTAGACCTTAGACCTAGACGGCTCCTAACTGGTTAACTGTTCAGGAGAGATATATTGCAGCAGCCTGAACACAGATTAATAGGCCAGGTATGGGCAAAACGCAGTGGGAGGTATCCGTGCAGGGCAACGGGCCTTAATTATGTCAAACCACTAGTTTTCAAGCATCTTGCCTCTTAATCCCCAACCTTAGATACTGATTTGACTAAAGTCAACTTTAACAATTTTCAGGTCAATCTTCTATTGAGCCCGAGATGTCTCTAGGGTCAACGTCTACTCAGTTTAAGTTAGGATAAGTTAGTAAGTGAGGAGATGATTTTCAGGCTAAGGAAGGGCAATGACTTCCCCACTTTATCTTATTTATCGGTTTAAGCTCTTAAATCATTTTAGTGCGAGTGTACAAATATATAGTAGAAAGCAACACTAAATCATATAAACAACTCAAAAGTTTTCCTACACTACATACTATGCACACATACCTTTTCTCTAGCACTCTTCAATAATAATATAAATGTAGCGAAATAAACAAATGCCCTAGCCGTTTTTTAACTTTTAAGAACACAATCAGGTTACTGTTGAGTTAGAATGTATGTACTGTTAAGATTAGTTATTAGTATTGGGTTATTGGGTTGTTACCCATATACTCACCTTATCTTCTATATATACCTTGTACCTTCTCTTATGTTAATGAATTCTCAATTCTTTCTAGGGTTTTTATTTCTCAACATCGTATCAGAGCAAACCTTAACCCTAGTCGTCTCCCTCTCTTCTTCCCTGCGCCATCTCCAGCAGCCTCGCCTCGCCTCGTTTTCACCTTGTGAGGTTTCCCCTGCCTGCGCCTGCACTCAATGAGGCCTCCAGAATCTCCGTCGAGCACTGCTGCCCTCACCGTGGGCACCTAAGGCCACACAGGGCCTCACCAAGGCCTTCCAGGCCAGCACGGGTCCTCGGCGAGGCTTCCCAAGCCCTCGGGAGTCCTCGCTTGCACCTCCACCGCTCGCCAATGCGTTTTGTTTCGTCTCCCGTCCAAGTCAGAGCCTTCTACTTCATCTAAATCCATTGTCGATGTCATCTGGAGCCTCTACTATCCTCAACATGTTCTGGTTCTAATTCTGATCTATTCTTGCTGGTTTTGATTCTAATCTGCTGGTTCTGGTTTGGTTCTGATTCTGCTCTCTGATTCTGATCTGATTCTGTTCTCTGAATTCTGATTCTAATTTTTAGGGTTTAAAAAAAAGAGTTTTACTGTTCACATGAACAATACCGCGGCGGTACTGTTCATCGTGAACAGTACCGCAGCGGTATTGTTCATCCCCCTCCAAAAAAAGTCTTTCTTTTTCAAGCTTCAAAACCCTAGCCGTCATCAAATATTGTCATCTACTGTCTTCCATCATTAACTTCTGTTGTTGTTGAGTCATCAGATGATGTTATTAGCTATGTTACTCTTATTGTTCTCTATTGCTACCAATCGATTCTACATCTACCGCGGGTATCTATTACTACTGAGTTTGAGGATCTCTCAAAACGTCTCCTACTGAGTTTGAGGATCTCTCAAAACCTCTCCTTCTACTAAGTTTAGAAAACTCTAAAATCCTATTTGTATACAAGACGGTGATGAATATTAACTTTTTTACATGGAGGTTTAGTTTAATTGACAACTTCAGCGTCGACATCAAAGATTTAGCAGTGGCATAAGATTATCAATTTTGTGTTTGTTTCTTAATTTTTTGTTTAGGAAACTTTGTTTAGAAGATGTTTTCTAATCTATGTAACAAGTTGGGTATGTTAGA
The DNA here is from genome assembly GCA_038442645.1 of Agave tequilana. NCBI lineage: Eukaryota > Viridiplantae > Streptophyta > Magnoliopsida > Asparagales > Asparagaceae > Agave > Agave tequilana. The sequence goes on from JAVJIF010012831.1 coordinate 24,105, forward strand.
TCTTTATGCTGCAGTCTGAGGGGGAGTGTTAGGATTAGTTATTAGCATTAGGTTATTAGGTTGTTACCAATATACCCACCTTTTCTTCTATATATACCTTGTACCTTCACTTGTGTTTATGAATTCAATTCTATTCTAGGGTTTTTATTTCTCAACATGTACAATAAGCTAAACAAGAAAGCTAATAACTGCAGAAGATAAATCTTTGAATTTCAAGCAACCTGTACGAAAGCAGGTTAGTAATCTCCCCACAACTGCCACGCAAACGCGGATTTGGCTACTTTTTCGCTGCAAGAATGTGGTGCTTTTAGCTCTGCTTTCTAGAGCAGAGGTTCATGGTTGCTATATGTGTTCTGCAGCTGTTGATTTTCAGAATTTAGCCCTGCACACAAGAACAAAGAAGAAATATTAACTTTTAAGTAAACTAAAAGATTATCGTTCGATCCCCAGCAACGGGCTAAAATTTGATCGAGGCGAAGCCTGCACAGAAAAATAGAGTTTAGAATTAATTGATTAAGATGTGCTAAGTTCATCAATACTACCCCTATAGCAAGTGGCTATGCGGGTCGTGATCCACAAGGAAGGACTGCAATGAAAGCGTTAAGTATTCTTTTTAAGTTTTACTAAATCTGGTTAAGATTTCTTCTTAGTTTTGAAAGAAAAAGAAAAGAAAACTGAGTTAAGTTAGAAAAGGAAAAATCGAAAGAAATGTAGAGAAGGTGTTGATTTTTCATTTAAAGTTAAAAGAAGAATTAAGTAAAAAGATAGAGAAATAAAGAGAGAATTAGTTTTTTAAAAGTGTTTCTAAACTAAGAAATTAGAAGAAAGAAAGAAACTTTACTTATCTTTTTGGTTCAATCCTTACTTCTGATCGTCAGCGAAGGTTTACCTTGGATTGGAGGCAGTCAGCGCATAGCTCATAAGATCGGATCATGTTCCCGTCCATGTTACATCATCAAGAACTTCGGGAGGAAGTGTGAAATAATACAAACATAAAGAGGAATTCATCATTATGAGCTATCGGTGGCACTCGCAATGGCAAGGCTATTCCGATGCTATAGAGTCATATAGGTAGTACTTCAAGCAAAAGGAAAGTAAAAAAAAAAAGAATAAAACAAAAAGTAAACTTTGATTAAATCGAAAAACGATAAAAAAAAAAAGAAGATTATATCGGTGTTACTCTTAATAAAATTCTCTCTCCTCTCATGAATCTCTTCTCTAATCTTAGTTTACAAATAAACAAAATTTACATAAGAAAAAAATCTTAAGTTAAACTAGAACAAAAACCTTAATCCTAGCTCTCTGCCAGTGGTGTCCGTCTGCCTTCTAAATGTGCAATATTTGTTGCTAAAACTGGAAGGGAAGAAGCGTCTGAAGATAGGGGAGCAAACGCTCCCCCAACCACCTCAACCAAGCCACGAAAATACGGCTTTGGCCGCGTTTCTGTGGCAAGGATCTGGCCAGAGTGCTAGATCCGGGGCGCGTGTTCTTGATTCTTCTGGCATCTTATCCCATTGGTTTTTCAGTTTGAGTTTTAGATTTAGCAATATCCTCGTTGATCTTCAAGCTAACCAAATAAATCTATAGAAATTCGATTTAACTGATATTTATTTGGTATTATTTTCTCCTTCATTGATTATCACCTGCAAAAATCAGACATTAAGATAAGTTAAATAATAGAGTTTATTACACAATAAATGTGAGATTGTAATAATAAATATGCAAAATACGTGTACAATCGATGGGCTTCAGCAGTGCTGCGGCGAAGTCGAGAGGGGATAGGAATGGTGGCAGTGGCGGGTTGGCGTCATCGTCGCTGATTGGCGCTCAAGTACGAGAAATGGCGTCGAGGCGAGGATCGAGCGGAGTAGCTCGGGCGGCGGCGGTGACGGGGAGGGACGAGAAGGAGGGCGGCGGCAGGAGGTTAAGAGCAGAGAGGGTGAGCAGGTGGTGGACTCGGTTGAAGAGGAGTGAGGGGTGGGGGTCTGTTTGCTATTGATTAGGGTAGTGGTTGAGAAGAGGGTGCCTCAGAGGAGGGAAGGCGAGAGGGGAGGGTGGTGGCCGGTAGACGGCGTGTTGTGTAGGAGATCAGAGAGAAGAAGATGAATAGGAGAGAGGTGATGCGGTTGTGTTGCATAGCTTGTTTGCGGCTCGATGAATAGGGCAGAGAGGGAAGAGAGAGAAAATAGAGTAGGGTTAGGGTTTTTGAGAGTAATTGAAATTGATCCTAAACAATTTGAGATAACACAAATCTCTAATAAGAAATTTTTATTCAAAATTCTTCATTATCTTAAATAAAAGTACTTTTGACCTGTTTTTATAGGCCTTACAAGCTTTGAGTTTACAAACCACAACCGATGTGGTACTAAATAAAGACCAACTAAAAAAATAAAATACAAATAAAAGAAAATACAAAATAGAGTTCCATGTCTTCAACTGTACATTGGGCGTGCTTTTACCTTCTTCAGCTCCGGATGTCCGCATTAGATATTCTATAAAGCTTTGCAAACACTTTTGCAAACAATTTCACAGAAATTTGTTTACTGTACTTTCCAAAACAATCAATGTAATTTAGATATAAGATCTATAAATTTATTTTGAATGTTACTTTCTCACATATGTATCTCTACTATTATAATTCCAGAAGGAGTTGCAACTAGACTCATGATGTATCGGCCTTTTATTTTATTTTTCTCTTTTTCTTTAAATGTTGACCCACCAACTTTTATTAAGAGAGATTTATAGAGGTCATTCTTCATAAGCCTATGATTCCTCTGGAATTTGCTCTTTTTTCATTGAGAACCTTTTCCACTTTCTTTCCTCATCTTAGTCCCCAAATTGTCTCTCTTTTGTCTGTATGCGCCTCTCTCTATATTATGTCTTTCATGTATGCACTGTGTAACTAAGCAATTTATTTTTCCATACAAAATTAAAGTGAATGGAGATTATCATAATTTAAGGTTTAAAATTTATTGCTCGTGAATTTGCTTTCACATGTGTAGCCCTTTAAGAATAGAGCAGAATATTTGTTTCGTACAAAACTAAGGTGAAAAGTGATTCTCAGTTAGAAATTTAACATTTTTTGCATATGCATTTGCATGTTCCCAGAAATATAGTATGAATAATCATGGATTGTAGCTCACTCTCACTCAGATGAGTTTAACATTTCTGAAGAGATGTTTTCAGTAACAGAATTGCTGAACTGATGAATAATTTAATATTGTATATTCCTACGTCAAGAACTTAATTCTGAAAATATTTGCATGTCCCGGGTAAGACTATTTGCTGCGTTCTACTTTGGTTTAGCCATAATCTTTTGACCCCTTGGGATACGATCTGATATCATAGTCCAGCCTTGTTTATTCTGTTTAGTAGCCTTCTATTGCTTAGTATATATTTCTAATATTCTCTTCTGACTTTTGATTGCACATCCAGGTGCGCCTCGCCAATCAAGTCTTACAAAAGGTGGTAGTTAGATACCTTCGCAGGGATAACCTACTGATATCCAGTATCAAGCGTCTTGCAACATTGGCGAGGATCGGACGGGAAGCCCTGATGAATGGTGACATCGATGAGCTAGGAGAGATAATGCTCGAGGCTTGGAGGCTGCATCAGGAGCTCGACCCTTACTGCAGCAACGAGCTTGTAGACAAGATTTTTGCTGTTGCTGATCCCTATTGCAGCGGTATAAGCTGGTGGGTGCAGGAGGAGGTGGATTCGCACTGCTGCTTGCTAGGGACCTCCATTGTGCTCAGGAACTAAGGCAAACACTTGAAAAAGCTTCAGATCTTGATGTCAAAGTATACAATTGGAGCATCTTTCTGGGATAGCGTTGGTTGCTCATGGCTGTTTGATATGTTCCGCCTCATTATTCGGCCTACATTATGATAATCTGAGCTTCACCGTAGTTAAATCGGACATCCAAGAGTAAGTAACTAGTAACTTAAAACCATTGTTTGTCTCTTTCAACATAAAGAAGGCCAAACGTAAGAATATATGGATTTGTTGAATTAATTCTTCTGTAAGAAAGCCTAATTGAAGCCTTTGGACGTGCATATTCGTGAATAACCTTGTCTACGTAAATATGTACAGGATCTAATGAGTCTGAAGCTTCAAGTACATAGTGTTTTGTGCGCAAACTGTTTATTTTTAATAAACCTTTTGAAGATATTCGAAAATCTTTATATTTTGATGATCTTTTACTTGCAAGTTTCTGGCTAGAAGTAACAGTTAAGGGCGAGGGATTACCACTCCTCGTCATTGAACACCAGTGAGAAAAGTATGGTGTTGGGTTGTGAAAAGTCCAAGCTAAAGTCTAGGGCTCGGTCTTGTCAAAACATTAAAAAAAAAAAAATGCAGATTGTGTCCTGCATGTATTATTTCCATGTTTTTGAAAGGAACAAGCTTCTTATTCAAAGGATGCCAAAAAAAATTGAATATGTTTCACAAAAATTAAATGAAATAAGGCCAAACTGAAAGTAAATTTGACAAACTGAATAATTATTTTGCACGCCTCACTAAACCAAAATCAGCGTGCAATTGCACACCCAGAAAATTCTATGAATTGTGAAGACTTTGAATAGTTTAGGCTTTTCGAGGATGTACTAGAATAAAAAAATATTTGAGGAGAAAATACCAAAATAAAGAAGATTTCAAGAGAGTACCTTTAATATCCAATCTGGCTACAATTTGTTCATCTAATGTATGTCATTATACTTTAATGATCATCTAGTATACGACAAGTATGTATGTATATGCCTAGTGCCTACAATTAGATGATTAAGTTTTACATAACACAAAGTGTGGATCCATATTCATTATACTCATACAGTTATGCATCCTGGTGTCTGTGACTCTGATCGCGAACTGTCAGGAGCTGAAAAGTCTACGCATATACCTACTAGCATTTCCCCTCATAATAATTTTGGGACCATAAGTGTCTCACAGACAAAATCGATTCAAAGCTGTTCGCCATACAGTTGGATGGTACTGCATACCCACAGCTTACCGTCTGCTCGTTGCCCTTGCAGCCTGCCCCAGCACTAGGGCTTGCAAAGCTGAAATGCGCGTACAAAACCCCAAGAGTTACTACGTGCATATGGAAATATAGTCATGTTGGGCTTCCTACAGCCTCTCTCCTACTATCTAGACGAGCGCCTGTTGCGCCCACACGCGCAGAGTGTAGCTTTCACGGGAAGAGATCGTGTAACTAATGAGCTCTTTGGGGCTGCCCATTTGCTCGAGAAGTATGGCAGCTTGCGACCATCATTCATGCAAACACATTTACCACGCTCATCCTATAACACCTTTACCAACTGGCTCGAAAAAACTCAGCAGCAACGGTCCGAGTACACTCTGTTTCAGCAATCTCGTAATCGCTGTGACTGCATGGCGATGCACACTGTTTGATGTGTGACACGAACCTATCGCCCACATAGGGCGCGGGCACGTCCACCTTCATACAGTTAAGACTTGCAGAGCGAATTAGGCTCCTGGGTTCAGCTGTTGTAGCGGAGCATATGCATAACTCGTCTCCTGTGCTGGGCCTTTAACCTTGCTAACTTACAACAAATATACATTAGACAAAATACTGGTCATGATATAAGCCTTTGCACTTGTGGGAGCTGGTGAGCCTGCAGAGTAGTCATGCCGGCCAGGCAACACAAACCCTGCATTCCTTTAACATGGATATCAATTTTGTGACGCGGATACACTGAAGACTTTACTGGTCAGATTCCAATTCCTTCACTTATAGTCAGCTTTCCTATATGAAGAATCAAGTCGAGGAAGTCCCTGGGTTTCAAAGAAGTTGAGGCTAAACAGCATAGCAGTAAGGCAAGGATGTAAAACTGCATCATTCACCTCAAGCAATATCATATGGTAATAGATTTGACTAATAGGTACAAAAAACAAACTGGGTAACGTTCCAATGTTGAAGGGCTATTATGCGTAAAAAATAAAAGCAAAAAACCTAGTATACAGATGTGTCTCAAATTGTAACTTCAGGATTCCAACATCCATTTATAATATTTGATAATCATGATTCAATCTCAACAAACAAGCTTGCCCGGGGATGCAGACCTGCTTCCTTGAGCGACATTGAGTGCTTTTCTGGCCCATACGAGACACGAGGGAAGTTTGAGACCAGAATATAGTTCTCGGCATTCAAGCAGTCCAAAGAATCGACATAGTTGTACAGTGACTCAACAGTCGCAGAACAGTGAAACCTCCTTTCCTTCCGCTCTCCATTTGGAAATCGCACAAGCACCTGATAAGCAGCAATTGCAATTTCAGTTACAGCATTAGAACTTGGGCAAAATCACATCCAAAGCAATTTCACATGCTACTCAATGGAATTGCATAAATAGATAAAATTCATCAACAAGATGCATACAAGCACAATAGGAACTTTTATTACACAAGGCACCAGGAAATTGATCTGGCACAAAGGTGACAAACAATCAGAAATAGAGAATAAAAATAATTCATTTATAGAAGAAAAAATTATCATAAAAAGAATCTAACCAGAAGCACTGCTCCGGAAAGAGATTGGAATCCATATCCGTGAAAAGTTTCAAAAGAAACAAAACACATTGTGCAACTACTATTCACTATTCATTAAAGTAATTAGAAGGCTATCACATGCTACTATATGCAATGCTGCAACAAGTTGATGTTTCCAAATACAACTTCCAAAAACCGAAGAATTGTTAAATTTCATTTACAAGTTTATGTTCTATCAAACAAGAAAACAAACTAGAGATAGAATAGAAATTTATCATCCATGCAACTTCAAGAAACTGTCAGCCAACACAAGAAATGTATGACAATAGACAGAACACCACTCTGGTTCTTATTTATGAATCTACCTCTTATTATGTACTGAGATACAATAATCTTTTATAGATTGAATGTTAATCCACTAGCATTGTCTTGTTAGCCAAAAGTCACAATTGAACAATTCAGTCTCTATCCTCGAAGTTTTTTCCGATATTAGCTTTTATGTACTTGTCATCTCAACTTGTTTTTAACAGATTGAACCCCTTGAAGACATAGACAATGTCCCTCAAAGCCCTGCGGAAGCGCATGAATGTAATTGAATAATTGGAGTGTGTTTTTTTTTGTGTAAATTCCAATCTACCTATGCGGAGATGTGGCCATTAAAATCCCCGGAGGTGTGGTTGATCATGACAGATATATAGCATGAGATATTGTAGTTATAAGACAATAATAGCAATTAATTCTAAATTTGGAAAACAACTGAATTTGGATCCTTGCTGTTGGTTTTCACTCTGGAGAGTCCAATGATTACAACACTATTAACTTTAAATGAACCCGCCAAAATCATTATTACCAAAAATGTCCCTTCCTCATATTGATGACTTGGTAATGGATCAAGATAATTATGCACTTTAATAGTATATATGACCACATCCAGATGCCCTCCCTCACTTTTGGAGTTATAAACTGATAACTCAGACAACTGCGCCACCGCCCCCCCCCCCCCCCCCCCCCCCCCCCCCCCCCCCCCAAACCCAACCCAAAAAAAAAAAAAAAAAAAAAAAAAAAGCCAACTCTCCCAAAAAAAAAAAAAAAAAAAAAGCAGAAAAAAACAGAGGTCATATCCTACTAGTCTTGAACCTGGACCTTCCACAACCCAACCGATGCCCTTGGCAGTGAGCTAGGCCTCACTAACAAGACGACTGAAACAGATCATACAAAGGTAACAGATCATACAAAGGTAAGACTTCTGATGAGGATCAGCACAAAGACCAAGGCGGGGCGCCGGGGGGTTTGTGCTAGTCAAAATTCCTGATAATATGTGGGATAATACACAGAGTAGAAGAATTTTCCCCCCTTATTTCATTTCTTTATACTTTCTCACTTTTATTTATTTTCCTTGTCTTTTTGGGTGGCGTGTGGGTGGGGTGGGGTGGGGTGATGCCCTCTCAGTTGGCTCCATCCAACTATGAAAGTTATGCGCCTATTGCAATCAATATGATTTACAGGACGAGCGAGCACTATTCATATACGGCAGGTCCTAGTCCTTGAGGTTAAAATCCATGATCTTCCATGGATATCTAATATCAGCTAAAAGCATATGCAAGAAGAAAGGCCTTGAAGGAAGAAGACAATCTAATTAGGAATCTGAAAAACAAATAAATGTAGGGAAGATGAAATTCAAGATGCCTGCAATAATCAATGTCAAGAAAATAGGATTAGGTCTCTCTTTTGGAAAAAGACGAGATTCTAAAGCTAGTGAATTCCAGTAGTTTCCTTTCAAAGATGCTTTCTACAACACTGTCTCTAAATTGGTATCTTCCATCAGCCAACCCCAAAGACCTCTCTATGTTGCACCGACGTGTTGGAGGCCCTTGTGTCCGTGTCCAGTAATGTTAAAAGCGCTGTGAGGCGTCCAAGTGAGGCACAACCTTACGCCCCGCTACAACGTCGAGGCGCGCATGCGAGGGCAGGCGCTCGCTTTGCACCCGTTTTTTTTTTTTTTTTTTTTGGCCATAGCGGGTCACAACCCGCTAATAAAGCAGGTAAACCTGCCCGGTTTTTTAAAGAAAAAGGGAAATCCTATCCCTCCTCCCCAGCAGCCAAAAGAAACCCTAGGCCCAATTCTTGAGTTGCGGCGACAACGAGATCTTCAAGAGCAAATTTTGGCGACGATGAGCAATTTCTGACGACGTGGAGGCATGGATCTCTCTCCGGCAATAATCTCCGGCGACGAGTAAGCACAAAATTTTAATTTTACACATTTTGTATTTTCTTTCCTTTTCTTTTTTTTTTTTTTTTTGATTTTCTACTGTTGTTGTTATTGCTTCTTCTCTCTTCTTCTGTTGCTATTGCTTTTTATTTTGCTACTTTTTTCTTCTCTGTTGTTGTGTGTTTGTTGCTGCTAGTTTCTTCTTCTCTCTTCTTCTGCTGCTATTACTTCTTCTTCTTCTCTTATGTTGTTGCTTCTTCTATCTTCTACTGTTGCTTCATCTTCTTCCTTTGCTGCTAGCTTCTTCTCTCTTCTGCTGCTGATGTTGCTTCTTCTTCTTCTTCTTCTTTTGTTGCCGCCTGTTATCAAAAAAGAATTACACGGTGTTCTAAAAAAAAGTTTAAGCGGCCAATTAATCGGCTGCTTAAACGTTTTCGGCCTTAAACCGAACATAACTTAAAGAAAGCGGTCGGATTACTCGGTGAGGCGATTAATTCGCTTAAGCAATGATTAAGCGTCTAATTGGTGATTAATTAGTGTCCGTTTAAACGTTATTCAATCATTTCTAAATGGGTTCGAATTTCGAACCCGTTAAGCTAACTGAATTAAACCTATTTGCATGTTTTAAGTATTATAATATTATTTATATATTAAAATAATAATAAAATGTGTAATCCGTTTAATCAGCGTTTAAAACCGTTTAAGCATTAAGCGCTCCTGGACCGCGCGCGTACTGAAACCGCTTTTTAGAACATTGGAATTACAATTTAAAAGTTTGAACCTAGAACACTTAATTGAAATATAGTATTTGTTATTGTTCATTGTCAGTTCAAATCTTAGATTGTCTTGATAATGTGATTCATCATCTATGTGATGTGTAGGTTAAAGATATTTGACAAATATGAATGAGGACAGTAATAAGAAGGATCTAACGTGGACGCACACCATTTGGTTGATCCTCCCGATACACTTAGGCACAAGTGTTCTTTTTGTGCAAGATATTGAAGGGTGAGATTACAATAGCAAAATAACATCTAATTGTCACTACAACGAAGTGCAAGAACATCACTCTTTAAGATGGTCCCTGATGAGGTGAAAGAACTCAAGGCATATGAAGAGAAGCAAGCGAGTAATAGGCGACAACAAATTTGAACGAATATGTACCAGACTTCGATGATAGGGAAGATATGCTAGAGATTGATGAGGAAGAGGATGTCGTCGAAGTTCGGGGCCGACAAGCATTATTAGGAAAAGAAAAAACCCATGCAACAAGTGCAACTAGTAAGGTCTCATCAACGGGAAACAACATGCGCTCCGGTAATTTGGTGGTCCTTTGAGTAAGAGGAGAGGACCTATGGATGCATTTCTTGCTTTTGACCCGGCACCAGAAGAAGCATCAAAAGAGAAAATAAGCTAGCAGCAGTAGATGCAATAGCAACAGAAAAGAAAGAAACATCAAAATAAGAAGCAGCAACAACAGCAGCAGAAGCGAGAAGAACAAGCAGCAGAAGAAAATAAAAAAAGAAAGAAAATACAAAATGTGTAAAAATAAAATTATGCATTGACTCGTCGACAGAGATTATTGTCGGAGAGATATCCATGCCTCCACGTCGCTGGAAATTGCTCGTCGTTCGCCGGAAATTGCTCTTGAAAGATCTCATCGTCGCTGCAACTCAAGAATTTGGCCTAGGGTTTCATTTAGCTGTTGGGGGAGAAGGGACAAGGTTTACCCGCTTCATTAGCGGGGTGACCCACTATGTCCAAAACAAAAAAGCGCTGAGGCGCAGCCGGGCGTGCTCCTGGCCTCGCACGCGCGCCTCGACGTCGTTGCGGGGCACAAGATTGTGCCTCACTGGTGCACAGGCTTTTAACATCACTGATAGCACCTTGGGATGAGTAAGGGACGTAGTACATGGGTATGAAGAATTTGAAAAATTGAAGATATGGGGTCTTGATACATTAATAATGGCATATTAATAATAAATATATTATAGCATAAAGTAAGATAGAATGTAAAGATTACACGTAAACGAAATCAGATTTTAGTTTGAACACTTTTTTCAGGAAAAAAGTTCTAATTTTAAACAGATACAATACATATGCAAAAAGAAGTAGATAAACGACTAGTCACTACTTAAGATGGTAGTTTATAGTAAATCTGTAATACACATTCATATTATTAATAATTTTGAAAATTTTAGAAGTTTGTCGGGGGTTATATGTAAAATTGTTCTTTTAGAAGACATCGAGTTATTGGATCCAGTTCGGAACTCAAATCTAAACCCAAAAAATTAAATGCTTACAACTTCACCTAAAATGGGGTTGGGTTTGGATTTAGCTTATAGTAAATCTGCAAAATACATTCATATTATAATTTTGAAAAGTTTTAGAAGTTTGCAGGGGGTTATATGTAAAATTGTTCTTTTAGAAGGCACTAAGTTATTGGATCAGGTTTGGAACTCAAATCTAAACCCAAATAATTAAGTGCTTACAACTCATATCTGACATGTATCCGCACAAACTCGTGTCACATACTTCCGCAACACGTGTATACCACCCAAAGTCGCATAACCATGTAACATGGATAACTATCTAAACAAATATGTCTGATGATATTTTTCATGTGCTAATAATGAATAATATACAACAACAAAGCCTTTGTCCTTGGGGTTGGCTACACGAATCTTTTTCTTCCATTCAACTCTATTACAGTGTTCTAAATATCCCCGATATAACCCCGATATTGCGCCGATATTGCGTTTACGGCACCTAGCCGCAATGATTTGGCACATCCAAACCGATATAGCGATTTTCACCCAAAATCGCCGAAAAATCGGCATGGACCCGATATATCGGCCGCAATTTTGACGATTTTGGACTCGATATAGCGTTTTACACTCAATTTTTAGGTTAGGTATTTGGGTAATTCGAGCGATATGACAATGTGACATTTATGAAGATTCTACACTTGGATAGTGATTATGCATTTATAAGCTTAATGCAAGTTATCAAGTTAAGTATATGTTAAACATATAAGTATGATGTTTTATGTAGTTTTATATAATTTATGAATATATTGTCTTATTGAGATGCAATTTAAGACAAGAAGATATGTATATTTACAGTCCGATTTTGACATCCGATTTTTGAAAATATCCCCGATATGTCCCCGATATATCCCCATCCCCGATAAATTTTCCGGTCGATGTAACCGCTGTGGCCGCCATTTAAAACACTGCTCTATTAAGGGCTATTTACCCAGTTAAATGAAGCATTAATTATGAGTACTATGTGCCATAATATTTTACATGTACTTCAAATTGTCATAATTGTTTATAACACATGATAATCAATTTGAAGCACAATTCAACTTTTATATCATGTCATGACGGCCATTTTCTAGACGTCATGGATCACAATTTTCCATGACAATTACTTACTAATATGAACAAAGTTGAGTTCTCACTTCTCACTATAGTGCTTGTAAATTTATTACAATATTGGTGCTTTTTTAAAAAAGTTCTAAATTGAAGATATCAAGTGGTGGTTGCCATATCTAGGATTAAAAAAATAAACATTTTAGAAATTTTAAAACTAAGGTCACATTTATATAGAGATTTAAGTACATCTTAGTCATTTACAGGCTCTTATAGATTAATTACTATGCTCAACATTTCTAAGTGACATGTTTATGCTTCATTGATAATTATGCAATATTATTATATTATCACATAGAGTAGAATGGTCGATCACTGCACTCTGCTTGGTCTTTCAAGAACATTATTATATAATATCAACAAAAAGGATCAAAAGCTGCAAAATAATTAGGTGATTCAGGTGCGAACACACTAATGCATTGGAAATAACTTCACTGGCTAACTACCTGGGTGGCCAGACTTATCCCAAGCAGGCTTTGGGATATCAAAGCAACTAAAGGTGACTCGGATGTGGGACTTATTAATGACAATGATTCAATTAATTAAAAATTCTATACTATAATAAAAGAAGAGACAACTATAGCTCTAACGGTTGTACAATTTGTGGTCACTTGTGATACATTGCTTAATAATAACATAAAATCATCGCAAAAACACTTTGAGATGAATGGTAAAAATTAGAATAAATAGTGGAAGCTGGAAGTCAAAATAAAGTGAATATGGGATAAAAATTATTTATTATTAAAGGATAAGTTCCATAAAGTTGTTGCTTAGTTTTAGGGAAATTTTGTGTATGATTGTAATGAAATATGGATTACCAAAAGCCCGCTTTCTTGTGGATAACATGTTTAAAGCGCATGACATCCCTTGTGAAGCAGCAAGCCCGTGTCACCCCAGGTGCACTATGTGCATTCTCATGAGTGTATCTACGAAAAGTTCAAGGAACACTACGTGTATATATGTTAATTAACTAGCTTCATTATCTAATCGTCATGGTTCTAGCAGGTGATCTAGCACCTCGCAAAATAAATGGGTCAGAAACTTGGTAGTGCAAAGATAGCATATAAGTCAGTCCATTTTTTTTAATTAATTCAGTTTACAAAAAGAAGCATTGTGACCCAGTGCAATCAAATAAATAATATAATGAACACTTCAAATAATCGTATATCTAGACTATGCATAGTGCTTACATAATACAGTGGTACTACTAAAAAACACTTACATAGCCTCTAAATTCTGGCAGAGACATAAGAAGCTATTTACAGAAAGAAAGGAGTTCATGACCGGAAGGCAACTAAAATGCATCATAGCACAACTAAGATTCTGTTGGCATGACTTATGGGGACAATCCAAACCAGCTATATTGTGCGTTGTAATTACAATTAATAATGGCCCTAACAATAACATGGGGTATGTGCTACTAAAAGATGGATCTAATTCTATTCAGAATAGAAAGGTAAGATTTTATAAGATACTGGTCCTAAATAAATATTTAAATATCGGAATCAACATAAAAGAGATGCACAGGCAGTGAAATCAATAAGCTAATTAGTCCCAAAATAACTTACCTGTGTTACATCAGGTCCTTTTTCTGGTTCTTCACCAAGTGCCATAGCTTTCTCTTGCCGTCTTCTAACTAGAGCAGCTTGTTTCTCAGCAGCTTCCTGAGCTGCTCTTTCCAGAACCTCTTCCTCCTTCTTGCGCTTTCTCTCAGCTTCCGCAGCTTCTCTTTCCAAGCGCTCTTTCTCTTCTTTTCTTTGGCGCTCTCTAGCCTAAAGATATATAAAAGATAATATGATTTTACAATAAAACAAAACTGTCATCAAGATTAGTTCTCACAAGTGTAACGTCTCTCTGCTTATGTTCCTTGAAAACAGTAACATGTGTCTGAACAAACAAACCAATGAGAAAATGAAGACCAAGAAAAGCAGTATACTTGATCAGCTTCAAGTGCTGCTCTGTATGCAGCATCCTGCTCCTCTCTTAGCCGTATATTGTTTATTCTTTCCTCTGCCTCAAGCCTTGCTGCTACGAGAGATGTACTGCACTCTTCAACAACTCGCTGGAGAATATTAATCATTTGTTCAGGAGTTTGAGGCCCCTCGACCTGCAAAACATGATATAAGATAATGAAAAGATAAATAAAGGAGACGAATAAAATGTGATCAGGTGTTAAAATATCAAAATAAAATGTCATAATTGTTACTTTCTCACAATTACCTCGTGCCCCCCCCCCCCTCTCCCGAGTCAAGGCCGAGTCACCCGAGTCGAGGCCAACTAGGCCCCGAGTCGATGCCGAGTTAGCCAGAGTCGGCCCCAAGTCAAGTAAGGCCCAAACACCACGCCCTCTATAAATTCCCTCTCAAAACCGTAACCCTAATCTCATTACCTCATGCCCCCCCCCCCCAACTTCCTCATCCTCAACCTCCGTCGCCGCCATGGGACGAGCCATCAGAGCTCAGAGGTAGGTAGCAGGCTCCGTATTCAAATCCCAAGTCATATACCCTAAAATGGAGTCGGCGAGGTCGATCGGTGGTGATGGTCGGCGAGGTCGATCGGTGGTGCACTGATCGATCCTAATTCTCAACACCTGCTTATATATAAGGTAATGGGTTATTGGGGCGGGTTCGGGTGTCGGGTCGAAACAAGGGCACCAACGACTCCACCATGTCCACGTCGTGTCCGCTGCTGTTTTGATCATGTCGGGAGAGCCAACACTGTTGACTTGTGTCGGACACGAATTGATTGTGTCCGACATGTGTCGTGCTCGTATCGGGCACATGTTCGTGTCTGACACATACCCGACACGGACACGGCAGCCATGAGCGTGTGTCCGTGCTTCAAAGATGATAACAAGAAAAGCATACCCTACTAATCTTCCATCAATGAAAGTACTCCATGGCCAGGTTGTGGTCAGAACATTTTCTATTAGTTTGTTAGGCTAAAAGGAATGCACGGAAACCAGAAGGCCCAAGTTTCTTGAGGTTTCTATGAAAGCTTGAGAAACTTGGGTTCACCACTTAATGGAGAAAGAAAAGGGAAATTTCATTGATTCCACTAGTTGATGGAGACAAAGGGAATTTCCTTGACTTCATCGCTACTGGAGAACAAAATCTGAAGGTTGCAATAAAGGATAAATAAATTTCATGCAGGGATCTATAAGTAGATAAAATGGCAGGGCAAACTAAACCTGAACTAAATAAACAATTATGTTCGATTTCTAAAAATCAACAAATTACAGAGATTATAAGATTTTATAAATGAGTACCGATATCATACACATGGATAGAAAATAAAATATCAATTTTTTAAAAAAAATATTACTCCTATTAAATCCCAATAGGAAAGTCCAATAACTAATTAACTAAAGCCCATCAATTGCCAGATCGAACCAATCTAATCTTAAAACGCCTTGCTGTGAATATCACAGGCGCGTGCCGGCTTGAATGCATCTCTGGCTAGTAGTGATAATGAGACTCCGTCATGACACTATAACCATCCATGTAACTCTACCTGTAGTAATCCCAAGCATCTACATCTCTTGGTCGAACACGATTATTTTGGCAGGAAAATTTCTTAGGTGGTAGCCATGACTAAGGGAGTCCCCATCAAATATATTGACACAATCAAGGACATGTACGATGTAGTGGCAAATGTCAGAACTTGTGGAGGCATAACAAGTGATTTTTCTATCACAATTGGATTGCATCAAGGATCTGCATTGAATCCATTCTTATTTGTCATAGTGATGGATGAGCTTACTAGAGCTATTCAGGATGAGATACCGTGATGTATGCTATTTGCTGATGATATTGTCCTAGTCGATGAGATGAGAGCTAGGGTAAATGTCAAATTGGAGTTGTGGAGGCAAACTCTAGAATCTCGAGGTTTTAAATTAAGTAGGGCCAAAACAGAGTACATGGAGTGTAAATTCAGTAAACAGAGAATCCGAGATTATACTATTGTTGGACTAGATGGACAAGAAATACCGATGAGCAGTCATTTTAAGTACTAGGGTTCTATTATCCAAAAGGATAAGGAGATCAATAGTGATGTCAACCATAGGATCCAAGCCAGCTGGTTGAAATAGAGGAGCGCAACAGGAGTTTTATGTGATCCTAACATTCCGTTATGGCTGAAGGAAAAGTTTTATCAGATTGCTATTAGGCCAGTTTTGTTATATAGCACAGACTGTTGGGCTATAAAGAGATATCATGCCCAGAAGATGAGTGTAGCAGAGATGCGCATGCTTCGTTGGATGTGTGTAACACGAGAAGAGATAAGGTGAGAAATGAGGATATTTGTGCTAAGATGGGCGTAGCCTCTATAAAGAGAGGAGAGAAAATCGCCTACGATGGTTGGTCATGTGCGACGTAGACCTACAAATGCGCCAGTCCGACGAGTAGAGCGTATCAAATTAAAGCAAGTTAAGACAGCGCAGGGGAGACTGAAGAAAACATGGATGGAGGTAATACGACAAGATATAGAGGCTAAAAGTCTTAGTGAAGGCATATTGCTCGATAGGAATGAGTGGAGAAAGCTGATCCATGTGCCCGATCCGGCATAATTCTCTTTTGGTTCATGTAGCCTACCCCAAATACTTGGGACAAATGGCTTAGTTGTTGTTGGTAGCCATGACTAAATGCCAAGGTAAACAGTGCCAGACTAAATAATAAATAAATAAATATGTAGAATTTTTAGAGGAGATTTTTGTTTCTATTTCATTCATTCATTATTCACCTTCTCATTTAATTTCCATTCCTAATCCCTGCATGAAGTTTATTTTTCTTGCTGTTGGAACATTCATATATTGTTTCCTCTTCACCATCATCTGGCATCAGCAGACTACATCTAATCTTCCTCGAGATAGTTGCTCACTCATATTCTTTCAACAACAAATCTCTTCCCCTTGAAGACCTAAACCTTTCCACATCAAGGTCAAGTAATGCAATACTGGTTTTTTAAATCATACAGGCGAGTAACTCGATATTGTGAATCAAAAAGTTGATTTTCCAAGTTCAGGCTTAAAAACATGCATAGCTAATATTTGTAGCCAATCTCAACTGTTGCCACAAACATATCTTTCCTGGCATCAATTCAATGCAGAGTATTGTATGAGTGTCAGAAATGCTTGACAAAGAGAAGTGATGAAAATTTGGAAGCAATCAACCCATTTTGTCGATTTTGCATAACCACTCCTGTTAAAATCGAAAAGGTTATTGCACGTCTTAATGCAAGGAAATTGCAAACAAGGAGAAGGAATATTTTTTTTCCTGCAAGAGTGTGGACATCAGTTTAAACAACTATAGCTACCATCCATCATTGAATCCATGATGTTGACCATCACTCTCTGCCTCCCTTGCTGCCATGACCTCAAGCTATTTTTATCCATGCCTCTTTGATGTAATATTGTCTGGATCATAATCACCTTCAAATCGAAGCTAGGGTTTTTAAAATTTAAAATTGGGAAACATAATAGAATTTCGGGTTTCACCCTTTGCACGGACTTCTCACTCAAAACTCAAAAAGCAAAATGAACTTAAGAATTTAACTAGAATATTTGAGGAAAATATTTAATCATTCAATAATTCAAAATAAAAGTCTGGTAGCCCTTTTATAGGCTTTACAAAATGAGCACTAAGAAATAACCGATGTGGTATTAAATACCCACAAAAGAGAAATACAACTAAACAACTGAACTAAAATAAAGTAGCTAAGATCAAATGAAAATGGCACGTCGACGTCTCCTCGTATAGACTCGATCAAATGGCATGATGTCCTCATCATTTCCCCCGGGGTGGGAAAAGCTCGAACTTGCCGGATATGGTAGGAAATTGTTGTTGGTTGTGATAATACTCCAACAGGTCAGGATCAAGTTGCCGGAAGTCCTCCTCAATGTTCCAAGAATTTTCTGAATCAGGTCTCTTTTCACTTGATGAGATAACATCGTGTTTCTCCATCTCTGGTAGAGACAATCTGATCATCCAAGAGAATTTATGTTTTCTGCTGCATAGAATAACTTTGGGGGAAGTGGAGGTAGTGGGAGCTCTAAGAAAGAGTGTCCTGGGTAGGCTCATCCATGAATGGTTCAGAAGAGATATCAAAAGTATCTCTATATGAGACCAAGTCTTCAACATTAAAAGTACAACTGATGTCAAAGTTTGGTGGGAGATCCACCACTAAGTGGTTGAATTGATCTTCTTGAGGATTCAGAATGGTCCCGCACTTTGCGCATGTAATTTCTTCACGGTTTTCGGAGGAAACCGTTCGGGTCTCAAGCGGACCATCACATAGTCATCAATATTAGAAATCCTTAATTTATGATGTAAATCAGCAGAAGTTATAATCAATGTTATTTTTCATTATCTTCCCTCTGATCTCCTCATGTAGTGCATGTATATGAGATGCAAATGCCGATGCAAAATCTGACATCCTAGAATAATGATGAGCTATGAAAACTAAATCAATTGGCTGTCAAGGTTTTAAAACAGTTACTACAAATGGACTTAAGACCTATAGTCGTATTGACAGAACTATTATATGCAAATTCAGTCATAGGCAAGATCAGATCCCAAGTTCTCAAGCTTTCCCCAGTGAGACACCTAAAGAGACTTTCTAGAGTTTGATTGACTACCTCGATTTGCCATCAGTTTGTAGATGAAAGGCTGTCGAGTATTTCAATTTGGTTCCCATCTTGTGACACAGTGTTTGCCAGAAGTAGCTAACAAACTTAACATCCCACTCAGACATCATGGTTTTGGGCAACTCATGCAATTTGACGACATTATCAAAGAAAAGGACGGCTACCCGGAATGCATCTGATGTTTTAGAGTAAAGAATGAAGTGAGCTATTTTAGAGAATCTATCAACCATTACTAGGATAGAGTCAGGCTTTTTCTATTTTTGCTAATTCTAGTATGAAATTTAAGCTCACGTAGTGCCAGGAGCAATTGGGTACAGGGAGTGTAGAATCCGGCAACCTGTTTTTGTTGTTTGGCCAGTTGACACGTGCGACACTGGCCAACGACCTTAGCAACATCCTTTTTCAAGCTCGACTAGTAGAATATGTGCTCAACAGCTTCAATCGTCTTGTTCCGGCCGAAGTGTCCAACTAGACCTCCTGCATGCACTTCCCAATATAGAAAGTCCCTGATGGACGTATAGGGAATATATAGCTTATGAAACCTAAATAAATATCCATCTTGTAACAAGAATCCGTCCATCTCTCGAACAGAACCGTCTTGTAGCACAACGTATATTTTCCCAAAGTCAGGACACGATTCACACTCCTTCAATCTCTCGAACCCAGTCATTGCGCTTATAACTACCAAACATAACACGCCGGTTGAGTGCATTAGCAACCTTGTTTTCAACTCCTGCATTGTGTTTGAGTACAAATGTGTAGTCCTGGAGAAACTCCACACACTTACTGGGTCGCGCATTTACTCTCTTCTGAGAGTTGAGATATTTCAGTGCCTCGTGATTCGAATACAGCACAAACTCCTGAAGTAGCAGGTAATGTCTCCAATAGCGCAACGCTTGCACAATCGCATAGAATTCCTTGTAATACGTGAAGTATTGCTGTCGGGCATCATTTAACTTCTCACTGAAATAAGAGACGGGATGGTTCTCTTGACTCAATACACCACCCATCACTAGCCCTGATGGCGTCACATGTTACTTCAAACAGCTTCGAAAAATCTAAGAGACGCATAACGAGGGCTCAGTTCATCATCCTCTTAATCTCGGTAAAAGCCCAGGTGACAGCAAGAGTCCACTGAGATCCCTCACTTTTTAAATAGCCAGTTATTAGTACCAAAATAGCGTTAAAGTTCTTTATAAACCGACAGTAAAAATGGCTAACCCGTGAAAACTTTGAACTTCCCTAATTATTCGGGATTGCGGCCACTCGGTTATGGCTTTCACATTCTCAGGGTCCACAGAAACTCCATCGGAGGAAACAACGAATTCTAAAACGACAACCCTGTCTGTACAAAAATCACACTTCTTTGGGTTTACGTATAACTTCTCAGTTTGGAGTGTACGAAGGACTTGCCTCAGATGGTCCACGTGTTGCTCCTGATATCCACTGTAAATCAGTATATTGTCAAAGTATATCACTACGAATTTACCGATAAATGGCTGAAACAACTGAGTTATCACTCTTATAAAGATGCTAGGAGCATTGGACAATCAAAAGACATAACCAACCATTCATACAACCAGTCCTTAGTTTTAAATGCAGCCTTCCATTCGTCCCGTGGCTGGATTCTAATTTGGTGGTACCCACTCTTAAGATTAATCTTGGAGAAAATTATAGTACTTGTCATCATACCCAACATATCAAGACAGGGGATGAAAAAATAATACTTGACAGTGATTTTGTTGATTGTGCGGCTATCCAAGCACATACGCCATGTGTCATCCTTCTTTGGCGCCAAAAGTGCGAGAACTGCACACGGCCTCAAACTTTCTTTAATGAACCCCTTGTCAAGTAACTTTTTTACCTGCCGTTGTAACTTCGCGTGCTTGGCAGGGTTCATTCTGTAATGGAGTAGATTTGACAAGGTTGCTCCTGGGACTAAGTCAATGGCATGTTGAATGTCTCTCATGGGAGGCAACTCACCTAGCAGATCTTTTAAGAGGATTTCAGAGAACTCTTCCAGGACTAGTGTAATTCGTCCGGGAATCTGCACCTCGATATTTGGTCATTTCCACCAACCACCATGGTGACCTACAAAATCATCTTGATGAGGATATCACGCCTGTTTCAATAGAAGGCGTGTTGCACTTCTTTAGTCTTAGCTATTTTGATTTTTATTTTCATCTGAATGTGGTTGGTTTAGTTGTTTTCCTTTATATGGTAATCTAGTACCACATCAGTTATTATCCGGATTTGTAAAGCCTATAAATGACTCCAAGACTTCTATTGTTTTAGCAAGGAATGATTTAAAATTTTTCAGTTTAAATTTTTTGCCTTAAGTATTTGAGATTGGGATGTGAAGCTAACAGTGCAAGGGGTGTGAAGCTCAAAGTTACCCATTTTCTTAAACCCTAATTCTCATTTTTTTTCTTCCTTGCAAAACACTAGTTTTCTTTTCTATTGCTCGAAGGTGATTGTGATTCATCCGTTTTACATCCGTATCAGAGCAATTGATTTTCAATCCCCTTCAATTTTCATCTCCCTCCTTACAAAACCCTAAAATCGAAACCCTAGCTTTTTCTTTATAAAAAAATAAAAAAACCTAGCCTCTCAAAACCCTATATCTAGATCTCCTTTTTCCTTTTTTCCCCATGTTTAGATTTTGGAAACAAGGGGAAAAACAGAGAAAAACAAAAACAAAAAAAAGATAAAAACCATCATTGTCATCTTCTCGACCCTCACCACCAAAGAAAAAACCTAACCCATCTCAGAACATCGTCGCCCACTCCCCGTTCTTTACATCTTCCTCTTCATCATCTTTTTTTTCTTCTTCCTCTTCCTCCTCACCCACTGATCATCTCCGAACTGATTTTACAGATAGCTCTAAGACACCAACCGCTAGCAAACCTAGCTACAGCCGATCCTTTCCTGCCCTGAGCAAACCTGCCTCCAGTTTTCAAGTGTCAAACTAACAGATTCTTCTAGTGCAAAAGCAACAACCTTTGAGAAGAAAATGGCTAGTGAAGCAGCGGTCAACTCGCGTACCCAGTGCTACAAATATCAGGGGTATGACACCGTGCAAGCTAATCAAATCAAGACCCTCTTAGTAGAAGTTCTCTTAGAAGACGTAGAAAAAGAAGATGGTCTAAAAGTAACTGTGCACCAATAGGATGATGGCTCGGATGCTTCTGCTGAAGAATGTGAATTCAATAGCTGCATTAGAACTTGGACAGTGCCTGACATACCTCCTAGTTATGACAAAGTCCAATTAGAAGTAATTAGGTGCACTTTGACGCAGCCCGAGCAAGTCAATGACTAGAGAAGAACTGTCATATTCCAAACATACACAAAAATTGAGAACAGAAGTTGTAAAGTGATAGTGAATAGTAACAGTTGCATCAATACCATTGCATCAAAATTAATCACCACGTTAGCGATCAAACTGGTGAAGCATCCAAATCCCTACAAAGTCATGTGGATCGACGTTACATCCATAGATGCTCAAGAGAGATGCCACGTCTCCATTCAGTTTGCCACGTACAAAGATAACGTGTGGTGTGACATATTCCTTATGGATATTGGTCATATCATTTTGGGATGACCAAAATTATTTAACTTAGATGTGACCAAATATGGATGAAACAACCACTGCTCGTTCATCCACAACGGCAAGAAAGTGAAGTTAATGTCGAATCAACCTAAACCATCAACTTCTGAAAAGAAGTTGATAAGAGCAAAGGAAAAATGGTGACACTAAATCCTGAAAAGAAAGCTGATAAGGGCAAGGGAAAATTGGTGATGAACTTAAGCCACGATCAGGTTGAGAAAAGCTTAAATGAGTGTTTGACTTATGCATTTATAGCTCGAGAAGCTGAACCGGGGCTGAGTCACTGATCCAAGGACACATTAGACCAATACTTGAAGAGTTTTCTGAAGTCCTTCCCAAAGATCTGTCAGGTAAATTGCCTCTGATGAGTGACATTCAACGTGCCATTGACCTAGTCCCAAGAACAACTTTGCCAAACTTACACCATTACAAGATGAACCCTGTCGAGCACGCAGAGTTGCAACGACAGGTAGAGGAGTTACTTGACAAAGCGTTCATCAAAGAGAGTTTGAGCACATGTGTGGTTCCCGCACTTTTGGTGCCAAAGAAGCATGGCACATGGCACATATGTGTGGATAGTGATGTAATCAACAAAATCACTGTCAAGTATCATTTTTTTCATTCCCCGTCTTGACGATATGTTGAATGTGTCAGGTGCCACAATATTGTCCAAGATTCACTTTAAGAGTGGATACCATCAAATTAGGATTCGCCCGTGAATGAGTGAAAAATCGCATTTAAAACTAAAACTCAGGAGCAACATATGGACCATCTGAGATAAGTCTTTTACACACTCTAAGCTGAAAAGTTCTATGCAAACCCGAAGTATGCTTTTTGTACATACAGGGTTATCTTCTTTGGATTTGTGATTTCATCTGAGAAAGTTTATGTAGGCCTTGTAGAACCTGAGAATGTTAAAGCAATTATTGTGGCCATAACCCCAAACGATTAGGAAAGTCGGGAGCTTTCACGGGTTAGCCACTTTCTACCGTCGGTTCATTAGAAACTTTGGACTATCGTGACACCAATAATTGACTACTTGAAGAATGAGAATTTCAAGACTCTTGTCGTCACCAAGACTTTTAAAGAAGTAAAGAGGTTGATGACTGAAACTCTTGTTATATGTCTACCAGATTTTTCGAACGTATTTGAAGTAACATACCGCATTAGGACGTGCAACAAGTGGTGTGCTTAGTCAAGAAAATCACCTTGTTGCTTATCTCAGCGAGAAATTAAATGACGTCCGACAGCATACTCCACATATGATAAGGAATTCTACGCGACTATGCAAGCTTTACGCTACTGGCGATATTATTTGCTACCGCAGAAGTTTGTACTGTATTCGGATCATGAGGCGCTAAAATACCCCCAACTCCTAGAAGAGGCTAAATTCATGGCATAGCAAGTGGGCAGAGTTTCTCCAGGATAATATATTTGTCCTCAAACACAAAGCGAGAGTCGAAAACAAAGTCGTTGATGCGCTCAATCGACGAGTGATGATATTGGTGCTATAAGCGCCAAGGTTCTAAATATCGGATATCAGGATTGTATCAGATGAGAATTTTTCATATCGGATATCAGATATCAGGGAAGGTATCGGGGATACACGCGCATATCGGGCATTCATATTGGACACTATATATAATGAGATATTAATGACTAAAAGTTGGTTTAGTATTATAGCTATCATCTACCAAATAAAAAGGTGTAATATGCAATGCAAAGATGGTAAAAAAAATAATGTATATTTGCACGCAATCGTGCAATAGATAAGTTAGTTCATACCGAGCGATATCTAGGGTGATTTATTGTCCGATCTCGCGCGATTTATCAGTCGATATTTCAAATATCAACCGCTTTTTCTGCAAACGATATGGGCGAACAATTTTCCATATCGTATCGGCAGTAGGCAAAAAATGAGATATCAGTTGCTATCTCAACCGATTTTTAAGACAGGGATGAGCGCAGAAGTGACAGGATTTGAAAGATTGAGAGAGAAATATGAATCATGTCCCGACTTTGGAGAAATATATATGTTACGAGACGGGCCTACTCGAGAAATGGACGGGTTTCTGTTACATGAGGATATCTATTTAGATTCCGTAAGCTTTGTATTACCTATACTCCCTCAGGGATTTTCTCTCTTAGGAATTGCATGTTGGAGGTTTGGCTGAACACTTCGGCCGAACAAGATGATTGAGACTGTTGAGTATAGATTCTACTGGCCGAACTTGAAGAGAGACATCGCTAAGGTTATTGGTCAGTGTTGCACTTGTCAATTGGCCAAACAACAAAAGCAGGTTGCAAGTCCTTATACTCTCCTCCTTGTACTCAGTTACCCTTGGCAAGACGTGAGCTTAGATTTTATATTAGGATTACCAAAAACACAGAAGAGACATGACTATCTTAGTAGTGGTTGATAGATTCTCCAAGATAGCTTACTTCATGCTATGTTCCAAAACTTCATATGCATATCGTGTAGCTGTTATTTTCTTTGATCATGTTGTCAAACTGCATAGGTTGCCCAAGACCATGGTGCCAGATAGAGTTGTTAAGTTTGTTAGCTATTTTTGGCGAACACTATGGCATAAGATGGGGAACCAAACTTAAATTCTCAACGGCCTTTCACTCACAAACTGATGCAAACTGAGGTAGTCAATAGGACCTTAGGGAATCTTCTTCAGTGTCTTAATAGGAAAATTTTTAAAACTTAAGATTTAATCTTGCCTATGACCAAGTTTGCATACAATAGCTCTGTAAATAGAACAACAGGTTTGAGTCCATTTGAGATTGTAACTGATTTTAAACCTAAGCAGCTAATTGATCTAGTTCCCATGACTTATCATCATTCTTGGATATCAGACTCTGCATCTGCATTCGCATCGTATATATGTGCATTACATGAGGAAATTCGAGACAAGGAAATAAAAAATAATGCTAATTATAAAGCTTTTGCTTATCTACACCATAGATTAAGGATATTTAATGTCAGTAACTATGTGATAGTCCGCCTGAGACCCAAACGGTTTCCTCAAAAAATCGTGAAGAAATTGCGTGTGAAGCGTCGAACTTTGCTAATTTACATTGTAGATTAAAGACATTTAATGTCGATGACTATGTGATGATTCGCCTGAGACCCGAACGGTTTCCTCCGGGAACCGTGAATAAATTGCACACGCAAAGCGTTGAATATCAGACTCTGCATCTGCATTCGCATCGCATATATGTGCATTACATGAGGAAATTCGAGACAAGGAAATAAAAAATAATGCTAATTATAAAGCTTTTGCTTATCTACACCATAGATTAAGGATATTTAATGTCAGTAACTATGTGATAGTCCGTCTGAGACCCAAACGGTTTCCTCAAAGGATATTTAAGCGTCGAACCTTTTCAAATCCTCAAGAGGATTAAGTCAAATGCTTGTGGTGGACCTCCCATCGGATTTTGGCATTAGTTGTACTTTTAATGTTAAGGAGTTGATTCTATACAAAGTACTTTTGATACCCCTTCTGAATTCATTCATAGATGAGCCTACACACGACCTTCTTATTGAGAGCCCCTACTGCCTCCACTTCCTCTAAAATTACCTCATACAACAGAAAACATAGTTTCTATTTTAGATGATCAAATTGACTCTATTATAGATGGAGGAACACAACACTATCCTGTTAAGTGGAAAGGAAGACCTGAATCAAAAATTCTTGATTTACTGAGGATATCTGACGGTTTGATCCTGACCTACTGGAGCAATACCACAGCCAGCAACAGCTTACCAACATACACTTGACAGGGTCGAGTTTTTCCTACCCGGGGGAAATGATGACATCACGCCCGTTTCACTCGAAGAAGACGTGTTGCACTTCTTTAGTCTTAGCTATTTTGATTTTTATTTTAATTTGAATGTAGTTGTTTTAGTTTTCCTTTATGTGGTAATTTGGTACCACATCGGTTATATCCAGAGAGTTTTGTAAAGCCTATAAATAGGCTCTAAGACTTCTATTATTTTAAACAATGAATGAATTAAAAATTTTCAGTTAAAATTTCTTGAGCCTCGAGTTCTTGAGATTGGAGTGTGAAGCCCGCGGTGCAAGGGATGTGAAGCTCAAAGTTATCCATTTTCTTAAACCCTAAATCATATTTTCTTTTTCTTCCTTGCAAAACTTGTTTTCTTTTCCATTGCTTGAAGGTGATCGCGATCCATCCCGTTTTACATCACATCTCGATTCTCAAGATTACCAGTTACATTGACTTGCCACTTGCCACTTCCCACCTTACCTCTTGAGATTGCATTCCCAACTTCACCGATGACACTACCTTGTTTGTCATCCTAGTTACTTCTACACTGATCACTAGCATTTCAATGACGTCATCGTCCTAGTTACTCCCACACGATCACTATCATTTCGTTGATGTCAAAGCAGCCAATCCCGGCTCTGTTGTCACCTTGGAGTCTTCAAGCTTCCTCATGCCAAACAATTGAAACTTTAAAAAGAAAAAAAAACCTAATGAGTTTTCACTAGTTTCCAGTTTGTACATTGCCCACTTCACTTGTTTGGCAACCATAAATCCACTCAGGAATCTCTCTGAAAAGTACTAAAACACCACAGGGCTATCTGCAGATCCTCTTATATTCTTCAAGACCATTTATTAACAGGAAGCTAAATTTACCACAGGACGTATCATCTAACCATTTTTTTGTGTGTAAACTAAAGATATTTATGCAGCCACCACCTTTTTGAAGGTCATTACTGGTTAGAATCCTGCACATAATGAAGGATGTAAGGGCCTGATTCTTTATTGTCAACCTAAAGGACTGGTCATTCATAAACCTTTGAATGAAACACTCTGGATACTTAATAAAGTGGATACTCAATAAAGCTCTATATAAGCTGACTTGTCATCCTTGGTTCCAGCTGAGATTTGCAAGGTTGCTCCAGTGTTTCATATAACTAACCATCTATTAGCAAAATATTAAACATTCATGTCCATTTTTTTTCCTTGCTTCCTACACCTCATTATCTCATGCATTTTGTAGCACATTTGGGAAAAGCACAACAAAAGGCATTCTCATACCCCCTCAAGACAAAGACATGCATGATTCAGTGACCTCTAAGAATGCTTCACACAATCTGGATATTTACAACTTATTTGCCTCCTGCATCATTGCAATTCCTTGTAAGAAATTTCATCATCTTGCCACCTTCACACTTTCTTACTGATCAGGGAGCTTCTTTTCCTTTTTCCTTTTTTTTTAACTTGTTGCAATCATAATAATTGTTGTTGTTCCCTTTAGTTTTTGGTGGTGCTGGACCCGGTGGTGTTTGCGTGTGCGCGCACGCGTGTTTTCTTTCTTCGGGGTGGGGTTAGGGTGCATTAGCTTAACTTACATATGGGCCAAAATTTTGGCACCAACTCAGAGAGTAGCATCATCTGAATATCTTGGCATAGAAACTAATACATGGAGCCTACTTAATTTCATAGATAATCTAGAACCATCCAACCATATTTTGATAGGGAAGAAGCTTAGATAATTATGTAATGTAGTACGTACATAAGACTCGAAAGGTTATTCAAATTCATAGTCCCTTGTTCAACCTAGGTATCGGGATCTCTACTCTATCAAAAGAAGATAAGATGCATAGAGCTCTTGCATTGTTTGGCACTTGCATCTGCTCTTGTTCTCAGTATCTCTGGCTGAAGTGCTGAAAAAGTTTGCAGACTGTATAGTGGACTCAACAGAACATCACACTTCTGCCAATGATGTTTAATATCCCTAGTCAGTGATCGAGAATTAAATATGTGGGAAGGCTTAATGAGTTAACTATAAACCTGACAGTTTATCACCACATTTTTGTTATAATCTATCACCGATCAAATAACTGAGAAACACCGAGTTGAAGACTTACAGCGGAAGCGGAAGCGTAGAAGATCTACCACTAGCTAGCAATTGAAACTATAATCACCACACAACTAAAGAACACCAGATTTAACATGGTTCGGCAATGTGCCTACATCCACGGGGAGAAGGGGAGAAATCTTTATTGAAAATAGAGAAGAAAATACAAGAGTTGCAAGGAGATCTCTCTCACACAACTCTCAATGGTGGAAATCTGAAATTCTCTTGAATTCTTGACAAACCTTCAAAAGGCCACCCCTAAGGGGTTTATATAGGCACCTAGGATGATCATGTTCAATACAAATTCCAACAACCAAATCAGCACCGCCTCAGAGAAATAGGAAACCTGAATTCAAAGCAAAACAGAAAACAGAACCGTATTAGAAAACTGTCAGAACGCCATATTAATAGACCAAGGAAAATCACTAATCGACTAATATCAAGTACTAGTCGACTGTACCTAGAACCTAGTTGACTATTGTAATGCAATTTGAGAATCCAACTTTCTGTTGCAGGGTCTAGTCGACTATACCAAAGTGTCAGTATACTAGTTCAAGACTCTTATTAGTCAACTAATGACATGCACAGTACATGTACATGTCCGTGCTTGATTTGTGAAGCTTGTAACACCTCCACTTGAATCTGAATTCTTCACTAATGAATATGAGACACTCCAAATACTAATAATCTCCACCTTGACTTGTGCTCATTTAGTCCCTCCGTAGAAATTGGTCTTCGCTTCATTCGCCTTGCTTTCACCCCCTTTTGTGACTTCACGTGGCTCCCTCCCAAGAGCCCGTTCGCCACTTTACCTTTGAAGAACATTGAATAGTTTAGAGATGCTCTGAACTTCTCCACCGGAATGGTCTTCGTCATCATATCCGCTGGATTCTTACTTCGTACTGATCTTTACCAAATCGATCACCTTATCATCCACGACCTACTGACGTATCATGTGATACCTCACATCAATGTGCTTCGTTCGCTTGTTATACATGTGATTCTTAGCGAGATGAATCGCACTCTGACTGTCGCAAACTGAATCGTGTATGATATTGAACATCTCAATCAATCCTCTTAACCACAAAGCTTCCTTTGACGCCTCAACTGCAGTCATGTACTCCGTCTATGTCATTGAAAGAACAACTATATCTTGCAGCTCTGCCTTCCAACTAATGACGCACTCATCTATTGTGAACACATAGCCCGCCGTAGATCTTCACTGATGAAGATCTCCAGCATAATCTGCATCAACATAGACTTGTAGTACCCTAGGCTTCCCCGCTTTCAATCTCTGAAATACCAAGCCTAGTCTCACAGTCCCTTGTAGATATCGTAGCACCCACTTCACTGCTTACCAATGTTGCTTTCCTAGATTTGACATGAACTTACTGTACTAACTGCATAGGCTAAGTCAGGCCTAGTGCAGACCATAGCATACATGAGTGATCCCACCGCACTAGCATATGGTACTCGAGACATCTCTTCCGGTGATTG
This sequence comes from Agave tequilana, assembly GCA_038442645.1. Taxonomy (NCBI): domain Eukaryota; kingdom Viridiplantae; phylum Streptophyta; class Magnoliopsida; order Asparagales; family Asparagaceae; genus Agave; species Agave tequilana. The sequence continues at coordinate 53,901 of JAVJIF010012831.1, forward strand.
TAGACACTGCTTGAAGGATAATTTGAAGTGACCTGTCAAAGGAGTGGTGATTGATCTTACTTCTGCCATGTTGAATCTCTCCAACACCTTAAAAACATAGTTCTCCTAGGATAGTCAAAGTTTGCCTGAGCCTCTGTCTCGAGTGAATTCCATACCTAAGATCTTCTTGGCTTCTCCCAAATCCTTCATGTCAAATTCCTTCTTGAGCTGAGTTTTAAGCTTCTGAACATGTGTCTTGTTTCTCGCAGCAATCAGCATATCATCCACATATAACAGCAAATATGCCGGATCATCACTCTGCTTAAAATAAACACAACTAGCATACTCACATCGGTTGTATCTGGCTTTGATCATGAAAGAGTCAAACTGTTTGTACCACCACCTGGGAGACTGCTTAAGTCCATAGAGGCTTATTTAGAAGACACACTTTGTTTTCTTTATCTTCCTGAATATAACCTTCAGATTGTTTCATGTATATCTTCTCCTCCAGCTCATCATGCAGAAATGTTGTTTTAACATTCATCTGCTCTAACTCTAAATCAAACTGAACAACTATCGTCAATAACATTCGAATAGACATATGCTTGACTACAGGAGAAAAAATCTCATTGTAGTCAATACCCTCCTTCTGAGCATATCCTTTGGCAACTAATCTTGCCCTGTACTGCTCATCGTCTTTCTTGCGAAAGACCCATCTGCAACCTATTGCTTTGGAGTCCTTTGGAAGATCGACTAATGTCCATGTTTGGTTTCTATCCAAAGACTCCATCACTTACTCATGACAGTAATCCACTTGTCGTGGCCATAAGCCTTGATCGCTTCCCTATAACTGTCAGGCTCTCCTATTTCTGCTACTAAAGTGAAAGGACATGATCATCTTCCCAGCCATACCTTATTGTTGGCATCATAACTCTGACTGACCGCCTCAACTGTCTAGGTTACTCTTAAGTAGCCCCATGTTCATCTCCATCTGAATCTGAGGGTCCTCTTCTGACCCTTCAGGCATTTTAGGGCTCTCTGAGAATTCAACTTCCTTTTCCTGAGTATCTGCCGAACTGTCTGAAGCTACACCTTGCGCTTTATCCCCCGTCTCTGACTTTGCTTACAATATTGATTCTTCGTCAAAGATCACATCTCTGCTGGTAAAGGCGCTCTTTTTTCGGGATCCCAAAGTCTGAAACCCTTGACTTCTTTGGTGAACCCAATGAAAATACACTTCTTAGACTTAAACTCCAGTTTATTCCTTTTCTGATTATCAACCAAATTATACGCCGGGCAACCGAAAATCCGTAAGGTTGAATAATCCACAGACTCTCCTCGTCATATCTCCTCTAGGATTTAAAGATTAATAGTTGTTGATGGTAATATGTTTACCAGATAACTCACATGATTCACCGCCTCTACCCAAAATCTTTCTGACATGTCAGCCTGTAATCTGATACTGCAGGCACGCTTTATAAGTGTTTAATTCATGCGCTTTGCTACTCCATTTTGTTCTGGTCGCCTTGAAATACTTAACTGGTGTTTGATGTTCTTGCTTGCTAAGTAATTTTTAAATTCTTTGGAGGTGTACTCGCCTCCATTATCGGACCTCAAGACTTTCACCTTCCGCCCCGTCTGATTTTCCATCATAGTTTTCTACTCCTTGACCTTCTGAAATACTTTTGATTCTGCTTCAAGAAGTATACCCAAACGTTCCTTGAAAAACCATTCATGAAAGTAACATAGTACCTAGCACTTCAATGGAAGCTACTGGCGAAGGCCCCTATACATCCGTGTATGAGATTTAGCAAGCCTTTTGTCTTGTGTTGTAATGTAGAGAAGGCTACTCTACATTTCCTATCCATGATGCAACATTTACAAAGATCAAATTTGCAATATTTGATATTGGTAGAGCACTCCTTTTGTGTAGTGCTTGAAGACTTCGCTCGCTCATGTGTCCAAGACGCATATGTCAAAGTTTTGTAGTATCTTCCTTCTCTATTGTTACTGAAGCATCACCAAAAATAATTCTTTCTGTCAACTTGTACAAGTTTGCTGTCCATTCTCCTTTGAGAATTGTCATGGAGCTTTTAGAACTTTGATTCCTCCATCTGTACCAGAAAACTTGTACCCTTAGCTTTCAAAGCCCCAATGAGTTCTTTAAATCCGGAACGCGTCGAACGTTCGTGAAGGTTCGAACATGTCCATCAAACATCGTCATACGGATGTTGCTGATGCAAACAGTCTTACACACGATGTCATTTCCCATCAGGACAAAGCCTCCATCATAAGGCTTGTAAGTACTGAACCACGCCCTTTTTGGGCACATGTGATATGTGCGCCCCAAGTCAAGTAACAAGCATCTGAGTACTTACCTTTTCCTGACTCAACCGTCAAGACATCACATGAATCCTCATCTGTTTCTTCGACAACCCCGGTTTGATCTGACTTTCTACTGGAACTAACTCCATCAGAATCTTTGCCGCCTATCATCTTCAGCATCTCCTTATTTTTCATACAATTTTTCTTGCAAAAGTAGCAAGAGAAACTGCTAGAAGCCTCTGGATCTCTTTTGGGTCCCCTACTCTTTAATTTTCCCGTCTGGCCCTTGACAAACAATCCTGAGGCCTCCTCCGTAGAATCTGTCTTTTTCATCAGCTCGTTGTTCTGGAGCATCTGTCTGACATCTTCTAACTCTAAGGTCTCCTTACCATAAATGATGGTAGTCGACAAGTGGTCATAACCTGATGAAAAAGAGAATAACAGAAGAGCTTTGTCTTCTTCTAACTTAACCTCTAGAGCTAAAAGTCGCTTAATATTCTATTAAAAGCATTAAAATGTTGTACAATAAGTGTACCTTCCTTCATCCGAAGGCTGTATAACTGCTTCTTCATGAAGAGCTTGTTCGACAAACTCTTCGCCATGTAAAGGCTCTCCAGCCTACACCAAAGACCGGCAGTTGTCTTCTAGTTCATCACGTTATAGAGGACCTCATCTGATAGGCACAGTATGATCGTCGCCTTTGCGCGAAAGTCAATGTCGTTCCACTCATCATCCTTCATTTCGATGGCTTCTTCTCAATACCAAGCAAGGCCTTATATATGCTCTCCTTCACGAGCAACGATGTTACTCCCATCTTCCACAACAGAAAGTTTGACTTCTCGTTGAATTTCTCCACCTCAAACTTGGTCGTCTTGGTCGTCTTTCTAGCCATCGCTCTGATACCAATTGTTGTGACCTATAACCGATCAAACAACAGAGAAACACCGAGTTGAAGACTTGACAGCAGAAGTAGAAGCGTAAAAGATCTACCACTAGTAAGCAATTGAAACTATAATCACCACACAACCAAAGAACACCAGATTTAACATGGTTCGACAATGTGCCTACGTCCACGGGGAGGAGGGGAGAAATCTTTATTGAAAATAGAGAATAAAATACAAGAGTTACAAGGAGATCTCTCTCACAACTCTCAATGGTGAAAATCTAAAATTCTCTTGAATTTTTGACACACTTTTAAAAGGCCACCCCCACGGAGTTTATATAGGCACCTAGGATGATCTAATTCAATACAAACTCCAACAATCAAATCAGCACCGCTTTAAGAGAAATAAGAAACTCGGATCAAACTCGGATCCAAACCAAAACAGAAAATAGCACCGCATTAAGAAACTGTCAGAACATGATATTAGTCGACTAGGGAAAATCACTACTCAACTAATACCAAGTATAAGTCGACTATACCCAGAACCTAGTCGACTACTGTAATGCAATCTGAGAATCTAACTTTCTATTGTAGGGCCTAGTCGACTATACTAAAGTATCAGTTGACTAGCACAAGACCTAGTCGACTAATAAGACCTATTAGTTGACTAATAACATTCGTGAAGCTTGTAACACCTCCACCTAATGAATACGAGGCACTTCAAAGACTAACAATTTTGCACGACAAAATCAAAATTTTCATTCAGGAACTCTTATCTAAGAGGCTATGGAAAAGTGTACTAATGCGGATAGGATTTTACCACAATAGTGGATTACTTTTGCTGCTATTGCTGACATTTGCAACATATTCCCCATGAATTTTCAGATGGCAATTATGAAAATTCAGTAAAATAAACGCTAACAAAATTTAGAAAGCACCTAGCATAAAACATCTTTTTTGAAGAGACAACTAAAAAGCAATTAGAAAGAGTCCAAAACTCCAAACTAATAACAATAGCTGTATTCCTTATCCACAAGATATTAACTAGGCAAAACCTCATATTTCAGGCTGTCAAGTACAAGTGTTTTGCTTCGCTACATGAAAAAGTAAAATTGTAACAAAAAATAGTACTAACATAAAATCCCGCAAACCTAGTCCCCCATATAATACCAGTTTCAAGGGGTTGCCTGTCAGCATCTCGAATATTACTTTTTGTTACCACTGGAATGTACCAAAGAAAGTCCCCCATAATATAGTCCCATCCATTGGAAGTTGCATGCTATCATATGAAGCTACGAATATTTGCTTAAATTAAACATATATTTATGAATAAAAATTAAACATATATTCTGATAGTTTAAATTAAACATATATTTATGAATAAAAATTGTTTAATCCTTCAAGAAAATAGAAAAGAAACAAGGGGTTGTCAATTTAGTATGCAAACAACAAATAAGAATCCTAATCCCAATCTTTGATGTTGTTATATGAATTTTTCCCACATAAAGCAGACCAAGATCAGTAAATCAGAAACCATCAAAGCTTTCTTTACAGCCCCAGTCTAAATTTATTTCAGTGTCCTCCAGTAGATCCTTCAATGTGGCCCTATGATATGGCACATGTTTTAGAGGAGTTTGCGGAATGTTTGGATCAAAACAAGTCCAAATATTCTAAGATCTAAGAAAATGTGCTGAATTTGGGTTAACTTCCGGGAACCATTAACTTTCAAATCGTCACTTAGAATTTTTGTTATCACCTATCATCAGATCAGCATGAACTCCACCCGTCCACCGAGGCCTCTAACCAATTGCAGCGATCAGAGTTCAGAATTTATCGCAATATGAGTTCATTTAGAGGTGTTCCATGGCTTGGAAGATTATGTCTTGGCATATTTCTTCAGCATTTTATTTTATTTTATTTTAGTTCTCTTTTCTTAGAGTTTGAGTCACTATATGAGTTCTATTTGAGTTTGAACTTCTGTAGAATTATTTTAATTGAGATTGAGTACTTTTAACACTTTTATGCATGGGATAGCCTATATAAGTCCTATTTCAATAGTTTTTAAGCAAAAAAAAAAAAAAAAAATCCTAAGTTTACACCTTGTGATTTCAATGGGATTATGGTGGATTACAGCTGATCATGATTGAATGATGGGGTACCAATTGCTCTTCTCGCTTGTGTCCACCTGAGACGTTTTCAGAGCCTTGGTTTGACTTGGTCTGATGGCTAGCTATTGTGGATCGAATGTCTTACAAACCACTTCAATAACAGAAAAAGATGAATCTTCCAATTGTTAAATGACAAGTTCATATCAAGATTTCCTAGATTGGATTGCCAAGGTGGATTGCATTTTTAAACACAATTCAAGGAACAAGTGAAGCTTGTTGCCAAAAGTCCAAAGGAAGGAGCTTTCGCACGGTGGGAGCAAATCCAGATGACTGGAGGGTAACAACACAAGGATCTGATCTTGCTCAAACACGGCCAAATTAGAGTAAATTGTTCTATTTCTTCCTCCAATTATGAACATGAGCAGACGATGTTTTGACTATTAAAAAAAGCCAACAAGGTAAGAACCCAATCAATCAATAGGTTGTGGAGTTCTACCATCAATCATCACTCAGTAGTAAATTAGATTCAAATGTGCATCAAGTGTCCAAATCTGCTAATGAGATTCAAGACAAATCCATGTCAGGATTCCTTTCAACAAGAAGAGAAGATGGAAGAAAGTTTTTTTTTACTATCTACGCAGAGAAAGAGCAGATAAATGGACCGGTTTTGTTATCAAATAAATTGTTATTCCCGACAAATAATTTACCACTTTTTTGCCTTTAGCCTAGTTCTTGCCTTCCCCAGAAACTGCCTTTGTTGTCCGAGATAGATGAAGACGTTCAGATCACTCGCGGAGGTGGACAAATCATTATTTTTAAAGTACAATTAGGTTGAGACATCGTTCATTGAGATCTCTACACCTTGTAGATCAATTGTTATATCACCAACTTTATCGTGGATGATATTCCTTTCGGTACCTTCATTAACATTATCATCACTTAGTAATATCCCTACACTTTTCAAGTTGATTCCTAAATTTATGAGCCTTTTCAAATGCTTTAACAAAAGCTTACAAGTTTAAGGAAGAGATTAAGGAATTTTTGCATAAAGGATGAGCTTATAATAAAGCCAGTTCATAGCCAATGCAACCATGGACTTCAAGCTACAAAATTAGAATTTACTGCAAGAATTGGCACATAGATCTTTCTGTCCATCTTTCAAAGCAGAACTCAAGGGTGAGTTCTTTTCAAGGAGGAGAGAGACATTATACCAACTGATGTAGACAGGATCAATAAGACGATTAATACCAAAGTATTCAATCATGAAGCTCGAATCCACCGACAACAAGACCCCAAATCTACAAGGTGTTGACTTGGAATCCATGAAGAAAGAAAAAACTCAGAAATTTTATGAATAGAAGTCTTTGATACTGAATTTCTTATTACATTAGGCTCTTTTATAGCCTTTCAACATTCCGAATCCTACTTGTAAAAGAAGAAACAAAATTGAAACTATAAAGCACGGTTCAAAATCTCAATATTGGCCAATTGTTTTTTTGTATCAATATTGTTAGTATCGAGGCCATCAACATCTACCATCTTGACCCCAATGTAAGCTAATATTATAAAGTTAATTTCATATTGGATTCCTCAAAACCTGATAGGGTACTGCCAAAGTACATCATAATCAATGATATTTTTAACCATGCTTCGAAATCCTAATAAAAAAGAAAGTAACAAAAAAAAAAATTCGCGACTAATTCCCACAATTCCAGAATTTATGAATTTATGAACCTGGCCTTGAATTTATGGATCGCCCTCACATAACTTATAAACCGCCCATGTAACTCCAAACTGTCATAACTTTCAATACTTTTCACATACAGTTCTAATTATAGACTACAAAAAACTCTAAAAATAACCTTATTTAATGGTTGAAATCCTTTGCTGAATTGTTGAAGAAAAACTATTCCTTTAGGTTTATTTATCGACCTCTTAGGTCTCCCACTTTTAACATCTTTTCATACCATTGTCCCTAAATTTTTTTGCATCTATTTTTCTTCATTTTTCTACTTTTGTCTAAATTATGGATGGACTCCCTGGTAATAACATTAAAACAAACTATAATTAACAAATTTATCATCAAAGTTCGACCTTTGTCCTATCTCTATAAAATTAAGCTTGTGGCAATTTCAAGGCAACAAAACTAAAATTGAAAATATACATTTCCTCTACAAATCTAATAGGCTGTAGACCTTAATATGATGTAAACAATCACCTCTTTGGAAACCTAGTCTCCATACTCATACATCAAACATGAGAAGAACAGCAATGATCAATCAACAAAACAGGAAAAGAGGATAAAGAAGATTACTCACCTGGGAAAGCAGCACAATCCTCTGATTGGTGGAAGCCATGACCACAGCACAGAAAGGAAACCTCGATGCCTTCAAACTGTTGCTCATTTTGAAACCCTCAGTTCCCCTAATGCTCCCACCCCAAGCGACAAAGTTCTCATTCACAAACTCTGTCACTGGTACCGAACAAAGACACCTCGAGCAGAACTCTGGCACATCCGGGTGATCCGGCGAGTGCAAGTACACAAACATGAGCTTGAACTCCCTCTGCGACCTCTGCAGCGCGTCCATGAACCCCTCGGCCACGAAATTGGGGCGGGTGGAGCCCTCAGCGCCAGCGTAATCCCTGTCGAAGGCGGCAACAAAATCGGCAGCCTCAGACGCAGAGGCAGAGACGGGGAGCAGGCGGTCATGGGGCCCAGCATGGGGAGGGAGGAGACCAAGGAGATTGAGCGAGCGGGAGAGGACGCCTCCGGCGATCCAGAACCCGAGGCCAACGGCTCCTGAGACGAGGCTGAAGCCGCCGGAGACGACATAGAAGGGGAGGGTGACGAGCTTCCAGGCGAGGGTGGAGGATTCTGAAGGGGGCGGCGGCGAATTGTTGGGATGGGAGGTGGAAGGGGAGGGCCAATTATTCGAATTGTTGTGAGTAGCGGGGAGAGTAGGGTTAGGGTTAGGGCTAGGGTTAGGGTTGGAGGTGAAGGAGGACACGGCGAGGTCTAGATCCCAGTTGTTGGCCGCGAGGATCTCGGTGCAGAGATCGGCGTCGTCGAGGCCGGTGATGGCCTGGAAGTAGGTTATCTTGTCCTCCGCGCCGCCTCCGCCTCCGCCACTGTGATCCGCCATGGACGATGGACGAGGATGATGATTGATGATCGTGGAGTTTGAGGGTTGAAGAAGAGACGCGAAGAGAAGGATGAGAGGGAGAGTTTTCTCTCTCCTCTCTGGTCTCTCCTTTCTTGTTAAAGGTATGTATTAACTATTATACCGCTTTTGCGATTAGGGCGTGTTTGTTTCGTCGCAAAACGTCGCAAAACGCAAGTCCTAAAACTTTTTTTGTATTTTTCGTTATTTGTTTCACTGAAAAATAAGTTACAAAATGCAATTCTTTTTTTTCCATTTGTAGTTGCTACACTTAAATTTGTGATCATATAAATCTCACTTTTACACTCATATTTTCTCACTTGCAGTTGCTACAGTTAATTTTGTGATCATGTAACTCTCACCTGTAATACACTTATAGTTCAAAATACTTACTTGATAATCAATATATAATTTAATATTATTAAATATTTAATATTTTAAATAGTGTTCAATTTCTTATTTAATTATTTTATATTTTAATCTTTAATTTTTTTATTGTTTTAATATTGTTTTAATATTTAATATTTACTATTTTAATTTAATATTTTTATTTAATATTTTATTTAATACTTTATTATTTTATTAATACTTATTCCATTTTTTATTATTTTATTTAGAGTTAATATTTTATTAATATAACAATATTATACTTTACTATATATTTAATTATTTATTTTTTAATATAAAAAACTACTTTATTAATATCATAATATATTTTATTATTCTATTAATATTTTATTATGTTAATATTGTAATAATAATTCAGTATAGTAATACTATAATGATAATTTATTATTAAATTATAATTATATTTTACTTTGTTAATTTTATATTTCTTTAATATTACAATAATATTATAATAAAATTTATATTATAATAATTTTCAAGTATTTTTAATATTATAACTATATTTTATTATTTTTGTAATTTTAATATTATATTTTATTAGTATTCTTAAAGTTTTGATTTTCTTAAAATTTTATATTATTTATTTAGTTAATATTTTAGTAATATTTTACTATTTATACTAATATTTTATTAATGTTATTGTTATAAATAAAATATTAAGATTATTAATTTTTTATCTCAAATTTATTAATACAATTTAATTTGCAATAGTAGATTTAATTTAATAGTATTTATAATAATTTAAATCACTGCTACAGTTAATTTTGTGGTCAACTTTTCCACTTACACTTTTACATTACCAACCAAACACCGTAAAACACAATATACTTTACTATTTACACTTTCACTTTATCAACCAAACACCGTAAAACACAATATACGTTTCCATTTACACTTCACTTTATCAACCAAACACCGTAAAATACAATATATTTCTCTTCTACAGTTCACTTTTTCCATTCTCATTTTACGACTTACGACTTGCGACGTTTTGCAACGAAACAAACAGGCCCTAGAAACCCACCGAATTTCACCATCTAATAAGAGAAAGAATAATGAGGCGGAAGGAGAAGGTGAAAGAAGAAGAATGGGGAGGAGAGAGTGGGGAGGATGTTTGAGGGAAGAGAGAAGCGCTTCTTCTCTGGCTGTTCTCTCTTGCTCTGCTATCTGTGATGAGGACAGACAGACGAACAGACACACAAAGTTTGCTTTCTTTGATCATTTTTGATAAATAACTAGTATATCGTGCTGTCGGTCAGCAAAACAGCAGAGAAAGTGAGTGGAAGAGAAAGAAGAAGGGGGGAGGAAGAAGAAGAATGTGGAGGGAGGGCTTTGACTTTGCCGGAAGAAGGAGGAAAAAAGGGGGAGAGGAGGAGAAAGGAGGGAAGGAGAGAGGGCAGTGGCCAACGGCGCTCCCTCTCTACTATCTTGCTCTCTCTCAAAAGACAAACAGACGAACGGATGGACAAAATTTGTGAAGGAGTCATGGAAGAAAACTTCCTTTCGGTCAGTATTAACTAGTATACCACTCTGTCAATGGTAGAAATCGACTGGCAGAGTGACGGAAGGGCGGCAGGGGTTGAGGGGACTCAAGGGAGGGGGAAGAGGGAGGAAGATGGAGGGGCTCTCTCTCTCTATCGAGGCTAAAGACGAACAGGCAAAATTCATGAAGGAGTCACAGGAGAAAAGCTCATTTCGGTCACTTTTGATAATAACTAGCATACCGATGTTGGCGGTGTTAAACCGAGCGACAATGATGATCGCGGCGAGATAGGAGGAGGAGACTGGAGGTAGAGGGGCGTCTGGAGGGAGGGAGGAGGAGGCTGGGTGAAGAAGAGGGAGGTTATGGGGGGAGAGGAGGAGGGAGAAGCAGGAGGAGGGTTGGTCTCTCTTTCTCTCTCGATCTCTCTCGTGTGGATGAAGGCGGACAGACGGAAGAACGAACAACTTTTGTTAAGGAGTCACGGGAGCTTCGCTCGGTTTTTGATTAATAAATTTGATATGATCTCCCATCTGACAGATTGAGTTTTACTTTTTTATCTTTTTTTATTTTTCTATTTACATCTCTAATTTGAATGTTTTTATTGTTATTACTGGAAAAATGGATGTGAGCTACACGCAAGTAAAATGCACGTGCACCAAGTACATGTGAATTGAAATTCCTTTTCACGTGTGATTTACTTTTTTATCAACAAAATTTTGTTATTAATTTCATAATCATCAAATAAAATTATCTAAGAAGAATCCTATCGAATATGTAAAAAAGTTTCGCAAAGAACATAGTTATTATCAAATAAAAGTACAATTAAAAGAAAAAAAAGAGTAACTAAAAAATAAATATGAAAAATTCAAACTTTTCTCTCTTTTATAACTCTTCTTCATGGCCTAAACCAATGGTTCATTAGTAGCTCCTATAATTTAAAATAATTCATAAAATTTTATAGAAAATTTGCTATCAAAAATCAAACAATTTATAACATATCAAATTTCATAAAACAGTCTCGTAAATAAACTAATATATTTATCATCAAATAAACTATATCTCAAAGCAAAAAGAGTAAATTAAGAAAAGAACGTCCCAAAAATTATAAACTTATTTGTCATTTGTATCTTTTCTTCTACTACTTTTTGTTTCTTGTCTTTAGATGAGAAGAGAGCATTTTAGAGAATTATATGGAGGAGAAATTATATGAGAATTTAAAATTTAATATGTTTCATAATTAGAATATGGTTAAATTAGAAAATTGAAGAGAAAACCTTTCTTTCTTTCTTTTTTATTTTGACTAATTGTTGAAAAGTAAAATTTTAGAGTAGTAGCTGAAAGAAAATAGTGAGAGAGTAAAATAAGCATGAAAGAAGGTTTTAATCGGGATTTTTTTCTCTCAATTATGAGTTTTATTTAGAAATTCATTTTAATTTAGATTCTTTCTTTATCAACGAATTAATGCTATTATAATTTGGAATCAATAAATTGAGGTCCTCTTTTTCTATATCAAATATGAAGATTTATTATGATAATCAAACACTCTAAAATCGCTCTCGATGGAAACGATATTGGTGCTTGTTGGGATTTGGGTCGAATAAATAATCCCACATCGGTTAGACGTGGGATGGTCTTGGGTATATAAGGATTTGGGCAACTCCACCTAGAAGGCTAGTCTTTTGGGATGGTGCCCCAAGTGCTTCATGTTGGTATCAGAGCCATGCCCTTTCCAATGGTGCTCTCGAGAAATTTGGGCAATGGTGCTCCTTTCCAATGGGCGCACCATGTCATGCGGTGTAGAGGAATGACCAACTGCAGTTGTTACTTCACATATAAGGCGTGCGGCGGGTATATAAGGATTTGGGCAACTTTACCTAGAAAGCTAGTCTTTTGGGATGGTGCCCCAAGTCCTTCAATGCTTTTATAGATACTAGTAAAATCATGTGGACTATAAGTGCATGTGAGCTTGGAATTTTGAGATTTTTTTTATCAATCAAAATTTTGCTATAAATTTTATAATCGTAAACTGAAATTATCTATGTGAGAGTATATCAAATCTCATAAAAAATTCTAACAGAAACATAGTTATCATCAAATAAAAATACACTTAAAAGAGAGAGAAAAGTAATTAAAAAAGCAGAATATGAGAGTGTAAACTGGCCTTTTTCTTGAAACTTTTCTTCGTATCTTGAACTGTCTCTAAAACCTCATGACTTCCCAATGAGCCAACAATTAGTTAGCAACTCTTGTAATTTGAAATATGTCATAAAATTTCATGGAAATTTTGCACAAATTCATACTAATCTAAAGAATTATCTATACACAAACATATATATTAAAACTACATCTAAAAGGAAAAAGAGAAAAATATATCTAAAAGTTATATACTTATTTTTCTTTTATATCACTACTTCTTCTATTTACATCTATTTTCTTTTCTAATTTCAACCTTTTGTTTTTTCTTAGATGAGACAAGAGCATCTTACAGGAGTATATAAAGGAGAAAATATCTGAGAATTTGAAATCTAATATGTTTCACAATTATAATCATAAGTAGAGTACCACGCTGCAAAAGAAAACTTTTCTTTTTTTTGCTTTGTCTAATTATGGAAAATTAAAATTTTGTAGTAGTAATTGAAAGAAAAGTTTGAGATAATGAAGTAGGAGTCAGTCAAGAGTAGGAGAAGAGTTGGGTATAGAGTAATCTGTTTTTATTTTTTTTCATTTTTAATCGATGATACTAAACAATAGGTTTTTGATATAACAAGATATTCAAAAAGTAGGAGTCAGTTAAATGATTGCATGAGAGAATATTTTAATTAGGATTCTTCTTTTCTCAATCATGAGTGATTTGATTTGGAAACCTTTTTTCTAATTTAGATTTTTTATATCAATCAGCGATGAGGATTTTCTATAACAATGAGTTAATATGCCAATCCTATTAGATTTGGAATTCTTTTATAATTTATGTTCTTTTTCTATAGCCAAAAGTGAGCAGTTGCATGATAGAATATTTTAATTAGGATTCTTTCTTTCTCAATCACGAGTGGTTTGGTTTGGAAACACGTTTTAATTTAGATTCTTTTTTATTAATCAATGAGAAGAATTGCTATAACAATGGCTCAATACACCAATTCTATTATGATTTAGAATTTTTTTAATTTAGTTCTCTTTTTCTCAATAAAACGTGATGATTTATTATTATTTTTAATTTGTGACTGCATGATAGAATATTTTAATTAGGATTCTTCTTTTCTCAATCATGAGTAGATTAATCTGAAAATTATTTTTTATTAATCAACGATTAGGATTTGCAATAACAATAGGTCAATATAGCAGTCTTATTATGATTTTATTTTTTTTAAATTTAGGTTCTCTTTAATTAATCAAAGTTGAGGATTTATTACGATAATTAACAGTCTAAAATTGCTCTCAATGGAAATGCTATTGGTGCTTTTATAGGTAGTGTGTGTGTGTATATATTTGATTTGATCTATCAGATCCGACGACCCACGTGAAAGTTCTCACAGAAATCCGTGAGAACCGTTCTTAGAGGATCAGTTCCCTATATATATTATATATATATATATATATAAATATATATAATATATATATTATATATAATATTATATATATAATCTAATAAATATAACTAGATTTCGTTGGGTAGCCGTTGTTCTTATTTTGTAATTAATACGAGAACTTGGCGGAGACTCTCTCATCCCATCAAAGGTTGTACGGCCCCACGTGGTAGGCCCACTAAGGCCCTATTTGTTTTCATGGGGGGGGGGGGGGGGGGAGGGGGGGAGAGAGAGAGAGAGTTCTCTTCCTCAGCTTTGTTGTTTGGTTTGCTGGAGGAAGAGAGTCTCTTCCTCTAGCAGGCATGACATGGCGGAAGAGAGGTCAATTTTCTTCAGCCCAAAAATTAGGCTAAAGAGAGCTGAAGCACAATGATCAAGATATTTAAATGATTTTTTAGTCCCTCTTCATTTGCTCAGCAAGAGAGAGGGCAGATTGTTGGTCTTAGATCTGAGCACATCCTCCCTCTATCTCCTTCGCGCCCTCTATCTCCTTCTCACCCTCCATCTCCTTCCATCGTCCTCTCTCATTGTCTATCTTCTCGACCAATCAGAGTTAGGTTCGATCTTGTCCTGGTGTCTCGGATTCGATCTCCTCTTTCTTGGATTTGATATTTTCTTTCTTGGGTTTGATCTCATCGGCTGCTCGTGGGTTCGACCTCCTCCCTGTATTTCAGATTCACTCTATTAGGCCCCTCTTGGCCTCGATCTCCTTATTCTTTTCGTGGGTTCGATCTGGTCGGCCCGCGATGGTTTCAATCTCGTCCCTGCGTCTCGGATCCGACCTGTTGGCTCCCTCTTGGCCTCAATCTCCTCGCTCTCCCAATCATAATCCCCCAAAGTTATTGTCTCTCTCCCTCCCCCCAAATTACAATCACTGGAGATGGAGGCCCCCCCCCCTAACTTGATGACAATGATGAAGGTTGTCTCAGCCACTGTCCATCTCCTGAAGCATTACTTGGTCGTGATTTTGTCTATTACAATGTTAGTTGTTCTATGAAATCTCATGGTTTCTCTGTTGCAGTGGTGTTTGTTCTCATATTTTGTGAAATAAATTTTCTTAATTCCTTTAAAAAAAATTCACTGTGATCTATACTAGCAGATGTTAGTAAGAACTCTGATATATATCATTTTTAGCTTGAATTGTTAATCTCACATTAAGGTGGCCCACTACCCTTGGTTAATTAATTGGATTCCTAATTAAAGTTAACTGATATTATGTGTGCCCAAAATTAAAGTTACAATTGTATAAAGTTATTAAATAATCTTTGTGGTATTAAGGGACCATGATGGGTGGTTTTATCACAAGAGATTAATTTGCAATTGTTGACCCTCATCTCTCCTCCTGAAAAGAAAACAGCCTACTCTCTTTCATTTTGAGAAGAACCATCATTATTGTTAGGGTTTGTGCAAGGAAAAGGAGACAGAGAGAAGAAGGGTTTGCATTAAGGTTTTGCAAGGATTAAAGAGAAGGATCAAGATCTTCATCCATCTACCTTCCTCAATCATTCAATGGCTTCAGGTATGGATTTATGTGTATTATTGAATTATGTGTATTCAATCCTTGAGATGCTTTGATTCTAGATCCATGGTAATTTAATCCGCATGATAGTTTTAATTCTTACATTTGGTATCAGAGCCGTGTTTTAGAATCAATACATCTCAGATTATAAATTATGGGTAATTAGGGTTTTTTTGATTATCAGTACAAAATCAATTTTGATCTTTTAATTATAGATCTTTTTTAGATTTTGATTAAATTACCTAATATTCTGTTCATATTCCTCTAATTATGCAATTAATTGGGATCAAAATTCAGGAATTAGAAACCCTAATTTTCCCTAATTTTGGCTTCAGTCGATTAAGCAGGAACTGTTTTTGATAACTGCTTCGTCGACTATTAGTCGACTAGCCCGAAACACTAGTCGACTAAGTCCTTTTTCCAGAAAATTGAGAACTCTCTGTTTCGGTACAGGAGTCGACTTGATGTTTTGAGTAGTCGACTAATTAGGGTATAGTCGACTAATCCTCTTGCCCAAGTCGACTAACAGAGTGACCCGAAAGTTGAGAGCTCTCTGTGACTTCAGGAGTCGACTTAATTTTTGAGTAGTCGACTAATAATAAGTATAGTCGACTTATTACTTTGACCTAGTCGACTAGACTTGATAATAGTTAGTCGACTTGACTTGACCCTAGTCGACTGGAACTTTCACTATAGTCGACTTATCCTGTTCCAAGTCGACTAGTAGTTCCTTGACCAGTCGACTAATGTTGGTCTAATTTCAATCATGAATATATGTTACACATTTAAGTTATTGTGTTAATTGATTGATGTTGGTCAAGTGATGAATTGGAGTATTATGGAATTACTCAAATAAAAGGTTAGAGAAATATTATTGGTTAGTTTTGTATTCATACGGTTTATTGATTTAGTAGTTGCCAAGTGACCTATATTAGTAAGCCTTATGAATATACAACTACATAAAAGACTTGTCATTGAGGGTGACATTAAAGACAATAATATTCTCGATGGCGGTTCTAGTTAGGAGATTGGGACTGGCCCAAAGGAAAGTCTCTTTCAAATAATTATGAACCGGATAGGGTAGTGTAATTTATGTAACTTAGTGGTGTAGAATTGGATACCCAAAGGTAATATGACTTACTATCTAAGTGACATAAATTATATTAGACCTACATAGGTGATAAAAGTTCTCACCTAAAGAGTGAACACTAGATATGCTTAGGTTTCGCCCGAAGGAGGAATCAAAGTGATATCAATAGTTCATCTTCATTAAATTTAAGATTTTGTATTGATTCGAGGCCTTAATGTGAGCTATGTCCTATTTTGTTTCAGTGAATGTAATACCCCGTTCCTGGAATACGTACTTAGTTGCGTATTCAATTTTTTCGATCGTATTTTTCGATTTACTTCCTGTATTTGACCGATTTCAGTTTTAGAAATCATTTTCCAATATTATATATTTTCTATGATTTTCTGGATTTTTCCTGAATTAAAATGAATTTCTTCAAAACCGGTGTCGACTAGTGCCGCTGATCGATTCTCGGATTTTTAATTCACAAACCGTTAGGAATTTCTAGAAGGTCCTTTAGACTTTATTTCTTAGAATCATATTTTCTATCTAAATACTTTTTCTGAGAATTTTATGAATTTATGAAATTCCAACGGAGTCGGTAGATAACTGATTCCGGGATTTTTAGTTTTAAAACTATAAGTTATTTCTTCAAACGAATTTCACCATGAGTCTTAAAATAATATTCTTGATTTTTAGTAATTTTGCGAGTCGTTCCGAGATACTTGAATTTCGGACGATCTCGGTATTTTCCGAAACGTTTTCCGCATCCTCGACTTAAACCCGGGAATTTGTCTTTTCATTTTTAAATCCAAGAGAAAATATCTTCACTTATAATTTCCTTCCTTTTTCCTTTTCTTAATTTCCTTCCTTCCTCCACAACCACAAATTTTTTCCATTTCCAAAATTCCAATTCTTTTTCCAAAATTTCACCTCCACTCACTCCCACCTACTTCCTCATTTAATGCATCTCTCTCTCTCTCTCCCATGGCCGGCCAAGTGGCCAAGAAGAGGGACACTCATCCTCTCCCCTATTTACACAAAACCCCCTCTCAATTGCCTTATTTACACCTCCTTTACAAAATCAAAATCCTATATAAACTTTCCTTTACATTTCTATCACTCTTTTCTTCACTTCAACAAAGAAATAGCCTTCACCCAAAATCCCTCCTTCATCTCAACCTCAACCCCAACTCCAAGAACACCACAAGATCCTCATCTCCACCTCAAGCAACCATTTTGGAGCTTGGATCGTAGCTTCCTTCGCCGCCAAAGATCACCTTGGCGCTATTCGTCGACAACGATCCTTTCGAAAGCGTAAAACGTCGATTTACCATTCCTAGTGAGTAATTTTACTCACCAAGACTTGTCTAATTCCTAGCACACTTGTGTTCTCATATCTTGTACATTTACATCTTCAAAATCATGTTTTTAGACATCAAACACAACCATCAGAAAATCTGTTCTGTATTCTGTTCTCAGTCGATTAGTCGACTTGACCTAGGTATTAGTCGACTAACCCATCTGTTTTGAAACGTAACCTTTTCTGGAAACACAGTTTTAGTCGACTTAGCCTAATTATTAGTCGACTATAGATCACTAGTCGACTACCCCTTTTTACCCTAGTCGACTAACATTCCCTGTAACAGAAACCCAACTTTCTGTATCTCAGTTTTAGTCGACTTAGAGTATCTGTTAGTCGACTTGAGACCCCTATTAGTCGACTACTCCCTTGACCCTAGTCGACTAACTTTCCCTGAAACAGAATCTCAACTCTCTGGAACCCAGTTTTAGTCGACTAATCCAGACTGTTAGTCGACTTAAGACCCCTATTAGTCGACTAACCATTACACCTAGTCGACTAATTCTGACTGTTTGTCTTAGTTGATTTCTTTTCTGAATTTGGATCTTATCATTGGTTTATGTGCTATGTATTATTGTTACTTATGCTTCATAACTGGTACTTCATGACATGTTACTTGATGGACATTTCTTCTTATTACTTCATGACTTATTATTGTGTAGTTCCATTCCATAACTTGTTAATAAATGGATATCACCACTTATCATGCCATCACTTGACCAAGCATGATACACTTGACTTTTGTATAAAATGGACCAACTTATATAGGGTCGGGGGAAAACATGCGGATATCGATATGTGTACGTGTTTACAGTGGTTTTAGGAATGTTTGTGCAACTCATGTTCCGGTCTGACCTGTGGGCCACCAGGGGACCGAGGGAGTGCTTGCTCCCTCTTCCTGAATACTATCATGATAAAGGGCATACATAAGACCCTCCTGTTAGCCTAGCGGCTGGCTTCCGTCACCAAGCAACGGAACAATCCTGGACCGTTATCCCGGGCATGTACGGGATCCACTGTAAACATAGTTCGTCGATACAACCGCTGGTTTCCAATAACAACCTTGCTTCACTAGGATATGGATCTATGTGCGCTGGGACGCTGGGTCACATAGCTAGATATCATAGTAAGACAAGTAATAATAAAAATAGACTTTAATTGTGGATCCATCGTATTTGGACTTTATTCTTTATACTTTTATTTCTTGTTGATTTATATTCATTATACTGTTCCATATTTCCTATATCTGTCTCTTAGCCATTTGGCTGTAGCCTGATTTTTGTTATGAGGTCTTGACCCCCTTGGATTTGCATATTCAGGTTCTGAGGCTTGGATCGAAGTGGAGCCATCCACAGAGGATCAAGCTTTCTTTAGTGAGCAGGCAGATTAGTCCTGTTCTTCGTGCCAGACCTATCCGTTTTGACTCACGGGATCCTCATCCAACTCGTGAGCTTTTTTGTGTTTACATTGTATCTTTTACTTTTGGACTTGGTTGTGATGTAATGCACATGTAATGTGTAATACTTTGTCATTTCCTGTGATAGCTTTGTATTTGTACTTTTATGTTGGCATATGTATGGATATCACGCTTTGTCGTGTACTCTGATTCTTGTTGTACCTTTTGCTTAGCGTATATGCGTGGGGGCATTTCTGACCTACGTATATACGTCGCAGTGGCGTCTCCGTATCCGTGGGATCGGGGCGTTACAGGTTGGTATCAGAGCCTAGGCTCTCACACCTATAGTACAATCAAGCAGCAAATTACTGTAATTTGCTATTGCCAACTACAATGTACAAAGTTATCTAGTCCTTCTTGATCCCTTCTTGATTCCTTCCCTTGTGTCCTAAACTCCTTCCATTTTTCCAATTCCAGTTATCCTTTCCCAAATTCGGTATGGAGAGAAGGACGGGTCGTAGCAACTCTGGGCAAACATCAAATGGACCCACGGGAGAGAATGTGGACATTCTGAGAGTCATTCAGACGATGATGGAGAACCAGCAGCAACAGACGGAACTCCTCCGGCAAGAATTGGCAGCTCCAAAAGAACAGAGGCCGGGAAATGTTTCAGACTTCAGACGGCTGCAACCAGCCATATTCACGGTGAAGAGAAACCCCTGGATGCTGAGCAATGGCTGACAGACCACAGACTTATTGAATGCAGCTCGAGTTCCAAAGGAGAATCAAGTGGAGGTTGTTAAGATTCAATTGAAGGATATAGCCAGAACTTGGTGGCTAGCTGAGGAGGCCAGATTGGAGAAGCCTGTCACCTGGGACACATTCTCCAAGAGCTTTTATAGCAGATTCTTCCCTGCCACTGCTCAGAAGGACATGGAAGAGCAGTTCATCAGACTTCAGCAAGGGAATAGATCCGTGGATGAGTATGCCACGGAATTTCTCAGACTTAGCCGCTTTGCTCCGTACATGGTAACTGATGAGGAGAAGCGGGCTAGTAGATTCCAGCAGGGCTTGCAGATGGATATCCAAGTCTTCCTAATGCCCCAGCAGTTGAAGACTTATTCAGAGGTTCTCACCATAGCTCGAGAGGTGAGCGTGGGCTGGAGAAGAAGCAAGAGAACCAGATGAGGAACCAGGCCATGAAGAGGCCATTTGCACCAATGGGAAGAGGAGGCCCTTACAGAGCAGCAAAGGTTCAGACTGTGAGGCAACCATTCAGACCAGCTCCTTACCAGACGGCCCAACCTTTTTCCTTCTGCAGCTATTGTCAGAAACCAGGCCATATTCGTCAGAATTGCCGTAGGGCAAATGGGTTATGTTTAGTGTGTGGTTCCCGAGACCATTCCATCGAGGCCTGTCCACACAGGAGAATTGGGATAGCCGGCCAAGCTTTGCCAGCACTTCAAGGACCGAACGGACAGAGAGCACTTCCAGGGCCACCGGGACAGAGGAATCAAGGACCGATGATCAGGAGAGTTCCTCCCCCTCCTCCACTGCAAGCTGTTCGCCCAGTCCAGAGAGAGGAGCTAGGACTGCTGCAGGGCGTGGAAGGGTCAAGCCTTCAATTTGACAGAAGTGAAGAGGCTGAGACTTCTGAGGAGGTGATAACAGGTAATATCAGGGTGCATTCTAAACCTGTTTTAGCCCTCTTCGATTCAGGTGCTTCACATTGTTTTATCTCAGATCATTTTGTGGCATTGCATTCTATACCTGAGAGATCTTTAGACCACAAATGGGAGATTAGTACAGGGATGGAGTAGTCATATCTTCTAGAGTTTGTGCTGACTGTCCAGTAGAACTTTGTGATAAGACCTTGGCCATAGATATGCTCGTACTAGACACCAAGGGGTACGACGTAATCTTAGGCATGACCTGGCTCAGTCAGTATTATGCAGTTATTGACTGTAGGGAGAAGAAGATTATTTTCAGGATCCCTCGTCAACCGGAGTTCCAATTCAGTGGGGAAGTGAAGTCTGCTAAGAGAAAGACTCGGTTGACTACTTCGGAGGTTCAGAAGGAGTACCGGTGTGGGATGAATTTCCAGGAGTGTTTACTGAGATCTCAGGACTGCCACCTGAAAGGATGATTGAGTTCTCTATTGAGACAGTTCCAGGAACAGCTCCTATATCCAAGGCTCCGTACAGGATGGCACCGACGGAGTTGGAGATTCTAAAGAAGCAGCTGCAGGAATACTCTGATAAGGGATTGATTCGGCCAAGTACTTCACCATGGGGAGCTCCAGTGCTATTGGCGAGTAAGAAGGATGGTGGTAAGAGGCTTTGTGTTGATTATAGAGAATTGAACAAAGTTACCATCAAGAACAAGTATCCCTTATCAAGGATTGATGATTTGTTTGATCAGCTTCATGGAGCCCGAGTATTCTCTAAGTTAGATTTGCAGTCGGGTTACCATCAGCTAAGGGTGAGGAAAGAGGATATTCCGAAGACGGCATTCAGGACCCGTTTATGGCCACTATGAATTCTAATTATGCCTTTCGGAGTCACCAATGCCCCTTCAGTTTTCATGGATTTGATGAACAGAGTGTTCTCGCCTTTTTGGATCAGTTCGTTGTGGTGTTTATAGATGACATCTTGATCTATTCAAAGAACAACAGGGAGCATGCAGAACACTTGAGGATTGTATTGCAGACTCTACAGCAGGAGCAGCTTCATGCTAAGAGGAGCAAGTGTGACTTTTAGTTGGACAGTATGGCCTTCCTTGGACACATAGTTTCAGCAGAAGGAATTTCAGTTGATCCTAGCAAAGTCCAGGCGGTGAGAGATTGGCAATTCCGAGGACGGTGACTGAGATTAAGAGTTTTCTGGGACTAGCCGGATATTACCGACGCTTTGTCCAAGATTTCTCTAGGATTGCAGCTCCGTTAACCCAGCTCACTCGAAAGGAGAAAGGTACATATGGACAGAGGATGTACGGCAGCTTTTGAGCAATTGAAGCAGAGGCTCATTTCAGCTCCAATCTTGAAGACTCCCTCAGGGAGAGGAGGGATGGTCATATTCAGTGATGCATCAGGAAAAGGCCTGGGGTGTGTACTTATGCAACATGATCATGTCATAGCTTATGCATCCAGGCAACTGAAGACTCATGAGCGGAATTACCCAACTCATGACTTGGAGCTAGCAGCTGTTATATTTGCCTTGAAGATCTGGAGGCATTATCTTCTGGGGGATAAGGTGTTGATATACACGGATCACAAGAGCCTCAAATATATTTTCTCACAGAAGGAGTTGAACATGAGGCAGAGGCGGTGGTTGGAGCTTATGGCGGACTATGATATTGACTTGCATATCATCCAGGCAAGGTCAATACAGTTCCAGATGCACTGAGCAGGAAGCCAGAGAATAGAGTGCTTGTCCGACTTACTCAGCAGAAGGAGTTGGTTCAAGACTTCATCAGATTGGACTTGATGTTGGTTCGAGGACTGAGAAGGCAGGACAGATCATGACCTTGCAGATTCAGTCAACATTGATAGATGAGATCAAGGAAGCTCAAAAGGAAGATCCCAGATTGCAATCATTTCGAGCCCAGGTAGAGGCTGGATTGAGGACTGATATCTGTATTCATCCAGATGGTGCATTATATTTTGGCAGCAGGATTTGTGTTCCCCAAGGAGAAGTTCGACAGAAGATTCTAGCGGAAGCACACAGTTCAGCATATTCCATACACCCAGGGGGAAACAAGATGTATCAAGACATAAAGAAGCAGTTTTGGTGGATGCTATGAAGAGGGAATAGCCCAGTATGTTGCCAAGTGCTTGGTTTGTCAGCAGATAAAGATAGAGCATCAGAGGACAGCTGGACTTCTTCAACCTTTACCGATACCTGAGTGGAAGTGGGAGCACATCACCATGGATTTTGTCACGGCATTGCCTCGCAGTTCTAAAGTAATAATGCTGTGTGGGTAATCATGATCGCCTCACCAAGTCAGCTCATTTCATACCATTCAAGGTAGGTAAGACACACAGAGGTTCTGGCAGACAGTACATGAAGGAGATAGTTCGTCTGCATGGAGTTCCAGTTAGTATTGTTTCAGACAGAGACACCAGATTCAGATCTCATTTCTGGGAAAGCCTCCAAGAAAGTCTAGGGACTCGTCTGAAATTCAGTACTTCATATCATCCTCAGACAGACGGACAATCTGAAAGGACTATCCAGATTCTTGAAGATATGTTGCGGCCTGCATGATTGAATTCCGGGATTATGGGAAGACCATCTTCATTTGGCTGAATTTTCTTATAATAACAGCTATCAGGCAAGTATCAAGATGGCACCTTTTGAAGCATTGTATGGAAGGAAGTGTAGGTCACCGATTTGTTGGGATTGAAGTCGGGTGAAGGAGACTTTTGGGACCCGAGATCCTGATTCAGACAACAGATAAAGTCAGGATTATCAGAGATCACCTCAGGGCAGCACAGAGTCGGCAGAAGAGTTAGGCAGACACACTGAGAAGGCCATTGGAATTCCAGACAGGGGATCATGTGTTTTGAAGATATCACCTACAAAGGGAGTAATCCGGTTCGGTACTCGTGGAAAGCTTAGTCGAGATATATCGGCCCATTCGAGATCTTGGACCGAGTGGAGATGTGTCTTACAGGTTGGCATTACCGCCATCTTTGGACGGAGTTCACAATGTATTCCACGTATCTCAGCTGAGGAAGTATGTGAAGGATGATAGTCATATCCTGGATCACTCCGAACTGGAACTACAACCGGATTTGTCATACCAAGAGCAACCGATGGCCATTTTGGACAGAAGTGTTAAGACATTGAAGAACAAGGCAATACCATTAGTGTTGGTGTCTTGGAACAGACATGCACCAGGAGAGGCCACGTGGGAACGAGAGGATGTTATCCGTGAGCGTTACCCTCAACTCTTCACTTCTTGATTGGTAAAACTCTTTCCTTCTATCCTTCTCTACTGTTATCCTTCTTCTCATCTTTCCTTACTGTTACCTTTCACTTTATGAAATTTCGAGGACGAAATTTTGTAAGGTGGATGGATTGTAATACCCCGTTCCTGGAATACGTACTTAGTTGCGTATTCAATTTTTCGATCGTATTTTTCGATTTACTTCCTGTATTTGACCGTTTCAGTTTTAAAAATCATTTTCCAATATTATATATTTTTCTATATTTTCTGGATTTTTCCTGAATTAAAATGATTTCTTCAAAACCGGTGTCGACCAGTGCCGCTGATCGATTCTCGGATTTTTAATTCACAAACAGTTAGGATTTTTAGAAGGTCCTTTAGACTTTATTTCTTAGAATCATATTTTCTATCTAAATACTTTTTCTGAGAATTTTATGAATTATGAAATTCCAACGGAGTCGGTAGATAACTGATTCCGGGATTTTTAGTTTTAAAACTATAAGTTATTTCTTCAAACGAATTTCACCATGAGTCTTAAAATAATATTCTTGATTTTTAGTAAATTTTGCGGGTCGTTCCGAGATACTTGAATTCGGACGATTTCGGTATTTTCCGAAACGTTTTTCCGCATCCTCGACTTAACCCGGAAATTTGTCTTTTCATTTTTAACCCAAGAGAAAATATTTTCATTTTTAATTTCCTTTCCTTTTTCCTTTTTCTTAATTTCCTTCCTTCCTCCACAACCACAAATTTTTCCATTTCAAAATTCCAATTCTTTTTCCAAAATTTCACCTCCACTCACTCCCACCTACTTCCTCATTTAATGCATCTCTCTCTCTCTCTCTCCCATGGCCGGCCAAGTGGCCAAGAAGAGGGACACTCATCCTCTCCCCTATTTACACAAAACCCCCTCTCAATTGCCTTATTTACACCTCCTTTACAAAATCAAAATCCTATATAAACTTTCCTTTACATTTCTATCACTCTTTTCTTCACTTCAACAAAGAAATAGCCTTCACCCAAATCCCTCCTTCATCTCAACCTCAACCCCAACTCCAAGAACACCACAAGATCCTCATCTCCACCTCAAGCAAACCATTTTGGGAGCTTGGATCGTAGCTTCCATCACCGCCAAAGATCACCTTGGCGCTATTCGTCGACAACGATCCTTTCGAAAGCGTAAAACGTCGATTTACCATTCCTAGTGAGTATTTCCACTCACCAAGACTTGTCTAATTCCTAACACACTTGTGTTCTCATATCTTGTACATTTACATCTTCAAAATCATGTTTTAGACATCAAACACAACCATCAGAAAATCTGTTCTGTATTCTGTTCTCAGTCGATTAGTCGACTTGACCTAGGTATTAGTCGACTAACCCATCTGTTTTGAAACGTAAACTTTTCTGGTAACACAGTTTTAGTCGACTTAGCCTAATTATCAGTCGACTATATATCACTAGTCGACTACCCCTTTTTACCCTAGTCGACTAACATTCCCTGTAACAGAAACCCAACTTTCTGTATCTCAGTTTTAGTCGACTTAGAGTATCTGTTAGTCGACTTGAGACCCCTATTAGTCGACTACTCCCTTGACCTAGTCGACTAACTTTCCCTGAAACAGAATCTCAACTCTCTGGAACCCAGTTTTAGTCGACTAATCCAGACTGTTAGTCGACTTAAGACCCCTATTAGTCGACTAACCATTCCACCTAGTCGACTAATTATGACTGTTGGTCTTAGTTGATTTCTTTTCTGAATTTGGATCTTATCATTGGTTCATGTGCTATGTATTATTGTTACTTATGCTTCATAATGGTACTTCATGACATGTTATTTGATGGACATTTCTTCTTATTACTTCATGACTTATTATTGTGTAATTCCATTCCATAACTTGTTAATAAATGGATATCACCACTTATCATGCCATCACTTGAACCAAGCATGATACACTTGACTTTTGTATAAAATGGACCAACTTATATTGGGTCGGGGAAAACATGCGGTATCGATATGTGTACGTGTTTACAGTGGTTTTAGGAAATGTTGTGCAACTCATGTTCCGGTCTGACCTGTGGGCCACCAGGGACCGAGGGGAGTGCTTGCTCCCTCTTCCTGAATACTATCATGATATAGGGCATACATAAGACCCTCCTGTTAGCCTAGCGGCTGGCTTCCGTCACCAAGCAACGGAACAATCCTGGACCGTTATCCCGGGCATGTACGGGATCCACTGTAAACATAGTTCGTCGATACAACCGCTGGTTTCCAATAACAACCTTGCTTCACTAGGATATGGATCTATGTGCGCTAGGACGCTGGGTCACATAGCTAGATATCATAGTAAGACAAGTAATAATAATAATAGACTTTAATTGTGGATCCATCGTATTTGGACTTTATTCTTTATGCTTTTATTTCTTGCTGATTTATATTTATTATACTGTTCCATATTTCCTATATCTGTCTCTTAGCCATTTGGCTGTAGCCTGATTTTTGTTATGAGGTCTTGACCCCTTGGATTTGCATATTCAGGTTCTGAGGCTTGGATCGAAGTGGAGCCATCCACAGAGGATCAAGCTTTCTTTAGTGAGCAGGCGGATTAGTTCCTGTTCTTCGTGCCAGACCTATCCGTTTTGACTCACGGGATCTTCATCCAACTCGTGAGCTTTTTGGTGTTTACATTGTATCTTTTACTTTTGGACTTGGTTGTGATGTAATGCACATGTAATGTGTAATACTTTATCATTTCCTGTGATAGCTTTGTATTGGTACTTTTATGTTGGCATATGTATGGATATCACGCTTTGTCGTGCACTCTGATTCTTGTTGTACTTATTGCTTAGCGTATATGCGTGGGGGCATTTTCTGACCTACGTATATACGTCGCAGTGACGTCTCCGTATCCGTGGGATCGGGGCGTTACAGTATTAGAGAGTGCATTGGAGTTACATAGGAGATCCCTCATCTGGCCGATTCATAGGTATCTTAGTTATTTATTTCTGTTATCTTATTTGTCCCTATTTTTCATATCTATTATGATCGCTGACCTATTTCTGCAGGTATTCTTGTACTTATTTCATGCTGGGACCCATGTCTATATGGAGGTTATGTTCTGTACTGAGGCTTAACGTACGCGCGGAGCGTGTTTTAACCTCGCGTATGTACGTCGCCATAACGTCCTCGTACCTACGGGATCGGGGCGTTACAAAATACAAAAACAAGATATTTAAACTCATTTGAAGCATAGTGTATGGATATGATCCACTACACAAACATGGTGAAATATCTATATTTTTGACATTATGCACTAAACATGGTTTTGGATAAAACATATAAAATGGAATACCAAAAACCAAGCTTGTATTATTCTAAAAGAAATCTTTTGTAAAAACAAAACTATCAAGAGTTTGTGTGTATATGTGTACTTGAGCAATCCACCAACTATTCTATCCTTTACATTTTAACTAAAAACAAAATCTTCTAAAAACAAACCTAGACTCAAGTCTTCATCTTCTTGAAGTCTTCACTTGAACCCTTCTCATCTTCTTAGCTTGGTCCAAACACGATCCAAATGGCTCTTGGATCAAACCGTGCTAGCTCCAAAACTTGACTTCAAATCCTTTGTTGAAGCTATGCACCTACTAGATCTTGATCATAAATCTGTCACTAATTAAACACAAGATCATTAGTAAACATAACTACATGAGTTGATCATCATCAAAAGTAGAGTGATGGACCTTCGTGCCAACAATCTCCCCCTTTTTGATGATGACAAAACTTATGAAGTTACATATGCATGGATTAAAGTAAAGCTCCAAAGAAGCTCCCCCTTAACTCATGCATAACACATAAACAAAAAAATATGCAATGTATGGCA
This sequence comes from Agave tequilana, assembly GCA_038442645.1. Lineage (NCBI taxonomy): Eukaryota > Viridiplantae > Streptophyta > Magnoliopsida > Asparagales > Asparagaceae > Agave > Agave tequilana. The sequence goes on from JAVJIF010012831.1 coordinate 82,007, forward strand.
TGTATGCAAAGCTAGGAGATAAACATGTTTATGAGCATTCATTAAAACAAATCACAAAATCTTTTTCTCCTATTTGCAAAACAAAAACATATATGCATAAACACAAAACTTCCCCCTTTAAGTAAGGAAAACGTGCATATATCTCAAATACTTCTTCCCCTTTTTGTCAATCATCAACAAAGGGTTTAAAGTAAAAACAAAATCATCAAATTTTTCTCCCCTTTTTGTCATAAACAAAGAGACCAATAAGGGGTGTAAACAAATAAGTCAATAAAAGGTTATATGCGATATACATTCATGAAGAGGAAGACGTAAAGTAACTTCCCTACACATATACATTACATGAAAGAGGGATGACAAACCCTAATTCACATAACGTATAATAAAAATAGACTAACCATTTCATTACAAGAGTGACAGTAAAACCAGAACTGTCTAACAATGAAATAGAAATACAAGTCCGCCTAAAAGGACGGTACATATAAAGCCTCATCCAAATCTAAAACAAAAAAACTAGAATCTAATTTAAGGCTACAAACTCTAACAGTTTCAACTATAACTTTATTTTCATCACCCATGTAGACGTATCGCTCAGCTGAGTTGGGCCTCCTTTAGGTTTGGAAGTTCCGCATTGAATCGCTTATGTGAATTATTTATCTACCATGTATAAGGGACACTAAAACTAAATTATTTTCAGAACAAATATAAATATGAGATTTACCTTTTTTAATTAGCCATTTTTTATACTTTATGCAATCCTTCTTGAGGTGACTTACTTTCTTGCAGAAGAAACATACAATGACCTTAGGCTACTTTTCCTACACTTTTGCCACTTAGAATCAGCAACTGTAGTAGTGTCTATGTTCCTCCATTTAATTACACTTTTCTTTTTCTTATTAGAAGAGTTATCCTGAATGCTGAGTGAGCATTTTTAGTTTTTTTCTTATTTCAATCTCTCTTCTTTTCAGACATAGTGATTGATGAGCTCACTGAGACTCCACTTTTCTTTTTGAGTATTTTAATAATCTTGAAAAGGGTTATACTTTAAAGAAAAGAGATTAGAATGAAGTGCACTTGAATCTCTTCAAAGAGTTCCAATTTCAGTGTCTTTAGTTTTAAATAAGATTGGACATTTTCATAATATACTCCCTTATATTTTCTTTGTCATTGTAGCGCATATTTATCAGCTCGCTAAGATGCGTGCTGGCCTTAACTTTATCAAATTTATAAACCGGTCTGCTACTTCAACTGGAAAACTCTTAACACTGATAGCATAAAACCCCTAATAGAATAAAACCCCTAATAGTTATAGGAATAGTATGATTTATGACCATTAGACAAATCCTGTAAGACCTCTCCCACTTATCATATTGGTCTTTTCTTTAATTGAACTTTTATTAGTGATAGTAGGGATCCATCAGTCCTTAAGGTGTAGTCTAGGTCCATGAATCTAAGAACAATTGTTTACATGGCCTTGCCACTTCTTAAGTTTGTACTATTCAATTTAGATTACATAAATGTATAATTTCTCATCAATTTAACATAAACATTGCATTAACAAAATTCTACTGTAATAGCTATAAAAGGTGAATTTCAGAAAATGCAACCAGTTTAAGCAATAGAGTTGTCGGCCAAACTTTCAGAACAAATTGTGTCTCTATATGCCAACATTGTACTGGCCCATTAAAATACCCTAAAGTCTAAGTCTTATGTAAGAGAACAGTCTTCCTTTGGGCTGATTGTCCCTTCATAGGATTGGTCCCAAGTTTAAGTTATCTATTCGATCATATAATATATGTAATGACCCGGCCATAATGACAACTTACTTTGGGCCGATTACCACACGCATGAGCCATACAAATCTACGCATCTGGATTCTTGTACCGCCGTTGGACTAATTGATGAGGGTAATGCAATATGGGCCAAAGTGTAACAATCTTTCTTTGGGACGATTACTACACACCAAGATTCCCCCACTTGCATTACCCACATCAAGTATCCGACGCCGTACATAATTCGGCCAAACAATAGTCTTACTTTGGGCCGGCTATTGTCCGCATGAACTATATATGTAATTAAATAAGCTCTTTTATAAATTCTTTAATTCGAACATGTACATATTTTTATCTATGTGTTATCAACTATAGTAAACATCAATATTCATCATGCTAGACATTATAAGCAAATATAATATTGATGATAATGCGGAAGCATGTAAGGATACATATTATCATGGTAAACAAACACTTTAATGCCTTCTTTATGTCGACTAACTATTGTTTTGTCATGTATAGCGCCTGTAATACTGTAGTGCTCGTCAAGAGCTTCGAAACAGCTGTTTACATGTCCAAAACAGAGGTCGGATGAGCCCGGAACGGCTACTTGAAGTTTCGATTGGTAAAACGGGTTTGCAGTGCTTATTGGGTCTGAATCAGAGCCGACCCGCATTGGTAAAGTTATGAGTTTTCTTAATAAATCGGGTTTAATAAACTGAAGAAAATCCGATTAAATTAATGTGAGATCAATTAGGATTATGTCTCTTTATTTGATTAGAATTCTACCCCAAAATATCCTTAAGAGGTTAGAATTTTATCTCAATCTTAAAACTCAAATCAATCTCAACAATTGAAATTTAATATGAGATTAATTAGGAATAAGCTCCCTTACTCGAGTAAAAATCTATCTCTAAATTTCTTAATCCTAATTAATCTCATAATCCAACTTGATTAGAAAACTCAAAATAATTAACTTCATTTTTTCTTTTTTTTCCTTTTGCGGCCGGAGGGGCCCACGAGCTCTCCCCTGCATGCAGTTCCCGCCCGCATGCATGCGCGGCGCTGTATGCAGCGTCGCATGTATACCTCTTCTTTCTTTTTGGTGCATCCGCATGCACAGTCAAGCAAGATTATATGCATGCATGCCCATGCATGCAAGCACGCAACGCCAGCCTGCTGGGGCGCGGGGAACTCCCCTGGCTGCAAAGTAATTTTATTTTTTATTTTTTAAACTTTGCCATCCCAGCGCGCGCAGGCTTTTGCATGCATGCGCAAGCATCTTTTTTTTTTTTTTTAATTTCAGAAAATATTTCTGAAATAATAACACACAGAAAAACTTTTCAAAAATATAGACATAATTTAATTTAATCATCTCCAATTTAATTCAATTATTTGAGATAAATAATCTTTATTGAATTAAATGAAGAGATTCATAATTTTCATAGATCGAAATCAAAATGATTTTACTTTATATCCTGATGATTTGATAAAAATGTGGCTCTGATACCAATTGTTGGATCTAATTTTATTCCATACAAGATCTCATACATGCATAGCCTCTTTATCAAGATCAAAACCTCTTTATCAAGATCAAAAGGAATGGGGGCTTTAGGCATACCTGATTCCATCACGAAAAGGATGGCCGAAGGTTGTACGATCTCGAGGACGTCGTGGTTGAGAGATAGGATTCTATTAGATCTAAATTTATTCCATACAAGATCTACATATACTGTAAGCCTCTTTATCATGATCAAAGGGAAGGAGGGTTTTAGGCATACCTGATTCCATCAGGAAGAGGATGCTGAAGGTTGCACGATCTCGAGGACGCCGGTTGAGGGAGAGGATTCTTCTCTCCAGCCACTAAGTTCTCTTCTTTATCCTTAGAGGAGATGAGAGGCCTCCAAGAGAGAGATGGTTATTCTTGTTGGTGGAGAGGGAACCCTACTCATGAATATATAGCATCAAGAAACCCTAGTTCAACTCATCATAGATCTAGGCCCTTGATTTATAGCACGAGTTCCACACGTGTAGATGAGTCTCACATTCTAATTTAAATACACTCATGGCTAAGTGTAATTGAAAACGTGTCTAGACCCAAACCATTTAGGTTTGATCAATTCTTTATTGGGTCAAACAACATAGGTTAAGTGGGCGGGTGCAAATATCCAATTGACTTGATTAGGCCCAAAATAAATTAGACTTTAAAACTAATAAGTCTAACAATCTCCCACTTGGGCCAAGCAAGTCATACTGAATAGATATTATGCATAACTTTATGACGTCAATACTTTAACCGCCGACAAACCACGTTTCAAAACAATCTGGTCCATTAAGAGTCCTGCCACCGAACATGGCGATCGTTACCTTCTGTATAATCGAGGTAGGACCTTCCACATCACAAGTTTCAGAACCCCTAACGACATAGATCAAATGTGGACATGTGGCATGGAAATGTCCTCTGATCAAATAAGGTACAATTCCAACTGGTTTACACTTTATGACTCCAACGAGTCTAGCCTTATGACTCCAACGAGTCTCACTTTATGACTCCAACGAGTCAATTGCTAATTCAACAAACTCAAATGCGCAAAAGTAAACTTTAAGAAAAGCAGTTATAAATTTATCAGAATCAACAAATATCCATAAAGTGCACTTAGAAATAATGTCTGTTACATAAAATTATCCACTCCCACAAAATCAGGATATCACAATGACTAGTCATCCCCATATGAGCAATATGCTCTTAAGAATACTTTAGGTGAAAGTCCTTTAATGAGTGAATCTGTAATGTTAAGAATAGTGTCATCACTATCAACAGACAAAATATGATTCCGAACTTTATCATTGATGACAAGAAACTTGATGTCGATATGCTTCGACTTTACTGAACTCTTGTCACTATTATAGTAGAGCTTTATAGCTTTTATTATCACAGTGTAGCTGTAATGGCCTCTCGACTAAATCCACCATCTTCCTACAATAAGGAAAATATAACATGAAGTGGACTTCCTATTGTCGATACATACAGCATAATCTGAATCTGTGTATCTGATCAGCTGCAACTGATCAGATTTCATGTAGTCTTCTATTGATATCGCATTACCTTCTTGACAGTCTTCCAGAGATCAATCCCATGATTGATCAAGTTTCTGTCAAGTTTCTCAATGGTGTATGCTATTCTGTATGGGTACAAACTTGAGCACACATCAGACATCCAACCGCCAATGCATATGGAATGTCTTTCATTTGCTCTTTCCGTAGATCATTCTTGGGACATTAGAGTAGACTTAACTTATCTCCCTTAGTGATAGGCGCATCACCCAAAGAGCAATTCTTCATGTCATATCTATCTAACATTTTATCGATATAGGCCTTTTGTGATAAACCTAATATTCCACGTGTCTTGTCACGTTGAATCTGGATGCCTATCACAAAAGAAGCGTCTCCAAGATCTTTCATCTCAAAATTCTTTGAGAGAAAACTCTTGGTCTCAAGTAGAAGATCTATATCGTTACTTGCTAATAGAATGTCATCCACATATAGCATAAGAAATATAAATCTACTCCCTTTAAATTTATGGTAAATACATTGATCAACTATATTTTCCTTAAAATCAAAGTCGGATATTACTTGATCAAATTTCAAATACTATTGACGGGATGCTTGCTTTAAACCATAAATGAATTTCTTTATTTGCAAACCAAATATTATGAAACTTTCACTTTAAAACTTTAGGGTTGCACCATATAGATTTCCTTCTTAATGCTACCATTAAGAAAGCAATCTTAACATCCATTTGGTATAACTCCAGGTCAAAGTGAACCACGAGTGCCATAATAATCTTAAAAGAATGCTTCATGAAAACTAGGGAGAAAGTCTCCTTATATAATCAATGCCCTTTCTTTGAGTGAATCCCTTTGTGACAAGATGTGCCTTATACCTTTCGACATTGCCTTTCGAATCCCGCTTGGTTTTGAATACTCATTTATAACCAATCGGTTTCTTTCCTTCAGACAACTCCACTAAATCCCAAATATCATTGTCCTTTATGGATTTTAACTCATCTTTCATGGCATTTCACCACTTACTGGAGTGAATGTTGAGTTTGGCCTCATTTAAGGATGCGGGGTCATCCTCTAGCCTTATGTCAAACTCATGCTATTGGAGATAAAATATATAGTCATTTGTAATGACTGATCTCCTCTTCCTAGTTGATCTCCTAGGCACTTGTGGTTGAGAATTTTCAGATTCTACCTCATCAGCATGATCTACTTCAGGATGAACTGTATATGTATCTTGTAAGGATGCAACTGTATTTTCATCTTGAAGTGGAACAACTACTATATCATTTGGAACAATTGTCATGGGTATAACAATATGTTCTTTCTTAAATATGAAATCTTTATGTAGTTGACTCCCACTGTTCTGAATATTCTCAAAAAAAAAAATTTAGCAATCCGTCTTTATGTTCTTAGTGGAGGGACAATAAAACTTAAAGCCTTTATACCTCTCAGAATACCCTACGAATAAACAGCTAACTGTCCTTGAGTCCAACTTCTTCTCATATGGTATATATGACCGAGCTTCCACTGGACAACCCCAAACATATAGATGCCTAATACTGAGAGATTTCCCAGTCCGTAATCATACGGGGTTTTAGTTATTGTTTTGCAAGGTATTCTATTAAGGAGGTGACAACCATTTTTAAGGCTTCACTATATAATGACTTTGGTAGAATAGTGTGAGCTATCATACTCCCAACCATATCCTTTAATGTGTGATTTTATCTCTCAGCAATACCATTTTGACGAGGTGTCCCTGATATGGTGTACTAAGCGATAATACCACTCTTTCAGAAATTGACAAATGGTTCTGGACATTTACCTGATTCGTTATATCTGTCATAGTACTCACCACCATGATCAGATCTAACGGCTTTAAACATGTCCAATGATTGGGATTTCTCATGGAACAAGTACAGGTACCTATAACGAGAGTAATTGTCTGTAAAAGTGATGAAATATTCATGGCCATTCCAAGAAGTTGTAGGGAATGGACCACAAATGTCTGTATACACCAAATTAAGACACTTGAACTTCATCTAGTACCAAACTTTCTAATGTTTCTTTAATTAATTTTCGCTTAGTGCCTATGCTATTCACATATAGAGATTCAGTATATAAAGCATGAAGTTTCAATTTATATAGCCATCAATCAGAATTCTAGTACCAACAACTTTAGGTTTGGAAAGTAGACTAAGCATTTCATTATCAAGAGTGACAGCAAAACTAGATCTGTCTAACAAATGAAATAGAAATATGATTCCGCCTAAAAGGACGGTACATATAAAGTCTCATCTAAATTTAAAACAAAAAACCAGAATCTAATTTTAGCCTACAAACTCCAATAGCTTTAATTGCAACTTTATTTCCATCACCATGTATACGTATCGCTCAGCTGGGCTGGGCCTCCTTTGGGTTTGGAAGTTTCGCATTGAATTGCTTATGTGAATTATCTATTCATAATTTATAAAATGGCACTAAAGCTAAATTAATCTCAGAACAAACATAAATATGAGATATACCCGCTAAATAGCCATTTCTGATACTTTATGCATTCCTACTTGAGGTGGCTTACTTTCTTACAGAAAAAGTATGCAATGACCTTAGGCTATTTTTTTGCACTTTTGCCACTTAGGATCAGCCACTGTAGTGATGTTTATGTTCCTCCCTTTAGTTTCACTTTCCTTTTCTTATTAGAAGTTTACCCTGGATGCTAAGTGAGCACTGACTTTATCGGGCATAGCACTTTTAATAGTTATAGGAATAGTGTACTTTATGACCATTAGACACCTCTTGTAAGATCTCTCCCACTTACCATAATTGACCTTTTCTTTACTGAACTTTTATTAGTGATAGTAGAGATCCATCAATCTTTAAGGTGTATTTTAGGTGCATGAATTCAAGAACGATCATTTACGTGGTCTTATCACTTCTTAAAGTTTGTACCATTCAATTTATACTACATAAGTGTACAATTTCTCATCAATTTAACATAAACATTGCATTTAATAATATTCTACTGTAATAGCCATAAAAAATGAATTTAGAAAATGCAACCAGTTTAACCGATAGAGCTGCCGGTTAAACTTTCAGAACAAGTTGTGTCTCTATATGCCAACACTGTACTGGCCCAATATAGATATCCTAAAGTCTAGGTCCTATGTAAGAAAACAGCCTTCCTTTGGGCCGACTGTCACTTTATAGGATTGGTCCTAAAGTTTAAGTAATCTATATTGGCCATATAATATATGTAATGACCCGGCCATAATGACAACCTTCCTTTGGGCCGATTGCCACACGCATGGGCCACACAAATTTATGCATCTGGATTCTTGTTCCGCCATCGGACTAGTTGATGAGGGTAATGCAATATGGGCCAATAGCGTGACAACCTTCCTTTGGGCCGATTACCACACATCAAGGTTCTCCCACTTGCATTAACCACATCAAGTATCCAAAGCCGTACATAATTCGGCCAAACAATAGTCTTCCTTTGGGCCGGCTATTGTCCGCATGAACTACATACGCAATTAAATAAGCTCTTTTATAAATTCTTTAACTTGAACATGTATATATTTTTATCTGTGTGTTATCAACTGTAGTAAACATCAATATTCATTATACTAGATAATATAAGCAATAATATAAATATTGATGAAGCGGAAGCATGTAAGGGTACATAACCATGATAAACAAACACTTCAATGCCTTCTTTATGTCAACTAACTACTGTTTTGTCATGTATAGTTCCTATAATACTGTAGTGCTCGTCAAGAGCTTCGAAACGGCTGTTTACATGCCCAAAACAGAGGTCGTATGAGCCCGTAACGGCTAATTGAAGTTTCTATTGACAAAATGGGTCTGTAGTGCTTATCGGGTCTAAATTAGACCCGACCCGCAATGGTTAAGTTATGGGTTTCCTTTCTTATTGGACTGGGTTTAAATAAAAACTGAATAAAACCCAATTAGGTTTATGTGAGATTGATTGGATTAGGTTTCTTTATTTGAGTAGAATTCTATCCCAAAATATCCTTAATAGATTAGAATTATATCTCAATCATAATACCCAAATCAATCTCAAATCCCAATTGAAAATTAATATGAAATTAATTAGGAGTAAGTTTCCTTATTAGAGTAAAATTCAATCTCTAAATTTTTAATCCTAATTAATCTCATAATCTTAAATTAAGGAAATCCTAAATAAATAACCAAATTTTTTTTTTTTTAAAATCTAAATAACACACAAATCAAAATTTCATAAAATTATATACATGTTAAATTTAATAAAAATCACTCCTTTTAATCTTTTGATCCAACATATGAGACAGAAAATATTTATTGAATCAAGGAGATATTTTTATGATATTTATAAATCGAGATCATAATTTCTGTAAATCCCTATGATCTGATAAAGAGGTGGCTCTGATACCAATTGTTAGATCTAAATTTATTCCATACAAGATCTACATATACTGTAAGCCTCTTTATCATGATCAAAGGGAAGGAGGGTTTTAGGCATACCTGATTCCATCAGGAAGAGGATGCTGAAGGTTGCACGATCTCGAGGACGCCGGGTTGAGGGAGAGGATTCTTCTCTCCAGCCACCAAGTTCTCTTCTTTATCCTTAGAGGAGATGAGAGGCCTCCAGAGAGAGATGGTTATTCTTGTTGGTGGAGAGGGAACCCTACTCATGAATATATAGCATCAAGAAACCCTAGTTCAACTCATCATAGATCTAGGCCCTTGATTTATAGCACGAGTTCCACACGTGTAGATGAGTCCCACATTCTAATTTAAATACACTCATGGCTAAGTGTAATTGAAAACGTGTCTAGACCCAAACCATTTAGGTTTGATCAATTCTTTATTGGGTCAAACAACATAGGTTAAGTGGGCGGGTGCAAATATCCAATTGACTTGATTAGGCCCAAAATAAATTAGACTTTAAAACTAATAAGTCTAACAGATTCTTCTCTCTCGTCACCAAGTTGTCTTCTTGATCCTTAGAAGAGATGAGAGACCTCCAAAAAAGAGATTAAGTTTAGAGAAGAAACTCTACCCATCAAGAAACCCTAATTCAACTCATCATAGATCTAGCCCCTAATTTGTAACACGAGTTCCACACGTATAGATGAGCCCCACATTTTAATTTAAATACACTCATGGCTAAGTGTAATTAAAAACGTGTTTAGACTCAAATTATTTAGACTTGATCAATTCTTTATTGGGTCAAACAATATTGGTTAAAATAGACGGTGCAAATATCCAATTAACTTGATTAAGGTCGTATTAAATTAGACTTTAAAACATAACAAGTCTAACAGTTACTAATTCAGTTACTTGAATCACCATCAGAAAAAACATGTTTTCCAATATTTTTCTGCTCCTTCGTAGGAAAAATATAAGAACATGTAGATATACTCATATGACAAGGATAAATATGAATAAAATTAAAATGTAAGGATATAAAATGCGAAAATCCCAAAAAAGAAAAAGGAGCGAAGGGAATATTTTACTCTCTGGGGTACTATCTCAATAGTGCAATACTTTCTCAATAACTATTAAAGGGCAAAATTTTCTATTACATCGTCAAAGGACTTGAATTCTTTGTCCCCCAAAAAAAAAGGAAAAAAGGAAAAAGGGAAAAAATGATTGTATCACCATTATAGCGTTTTGGAGGACATACAAAAATGTCGAGCACCAAGTTGCAGACACTTTAGCTGCACATACAAGCTGAGCTGCTGCTTCACTAAAATCAAAATCCTCCCCAATTCATTTGGACGCACAAGAACTGCCAAATAAATGGTGAAAGGCATTCTCAAAAGAAGTATAAGCCCATTGGTTCTTTCATCTCTTTTCCCAGGATGCAGATTTGTGTCTTATTGGCTTTTCCCAGCCTTAGGCTTCACAGATCTTGAGGGTTTGAAAACAAAACCCAACAGTATAAGCATGATTGGAATAATTGTCCCAATAAAATACACACTTTGGTAGGAGGCAAGTGTTTCCTGAAAGCTCAGCACCTTCCATAATGAAAAACAAAAGTAGGGCCAGTTGATATCAGAAAGTGATTCATTCAATCAAAAGAAGGTATAGTGAAAGCATTAGAACAGAATGAATAGAAACTGTCACCAGCAAATAGTTGTCATCCTTATCTTTTTATACTCATTTTGGCAAGAGAAAAAACATGGAATTTGTGCAAAATGTCCATCAGGGAACCACAAATGTTATTCGCTGATAAGAATGGTATAGTTTAAGGAACGCAGGGAAAATTAGATGAAGCCTATAAAAACTTACAATAAAACCAATGCAGGAGGTGTTTAAAACAAGTACTGTGTATGCGAAATTAGTGAACGTCAGCATCTTCCCAGCAATGGGGTTCTTCTGAGAAATAGCCTGCTGCCATCTATAAATAACTGTTTGCACAAAGGGCATATAGAAAAAGATACAATCAAGGAGAAATTAATTGAAGGTACATGAGCGGGAATAGAATAGATAAATCTCAACAAAATTACAGTCAAACTATGGAGACAGGTACCTCGTGAACCTGCAATCATGAATGCTGATTGAACAAAAAATATGAAGTATCCAGGATATACACCCTGCAATTAGAACAAAACAAGAGCATGTAAGAAGTATCAGCTAATGTCAAGATGATTAGAAAGAAAATGTTACACCAATATAACAGAAGGGAGTTCTCCAGTTTAGCTAAAAAAAATTTATCCAAATGAAAAAAAGGAAACATGAAGAGAGCTTTCTTCCCATGCTAACACAAATGACTGGAAGGACATTTCACATGGGCCGAATAGAGAGAGATATAGTGGTACGATACTGCTAATGGAAAAATGAAAGTATATTACCGGTCAATATATCCACAGATGGAATATTAGGAACTCATATTTACACAGAAATCACGCGTGAATTTGTGTATCCATGTGTACATCAGAATCAATTTGGTAGTATTCTGATCCTGAAAGATCTTCAATTTTACGTAGTAAAAGGCACTAAGCATTAAGTACAAAGGCAACAAGAAAAACCAATTGTCTTCCTGTTGGAAGTCATAAAAATGATTGATTCAACATCATAATTCATATTTTGTATGCACGACTTGAAGTGCAGTCTTGAGAACAAGTTTCGGAAGTACCCTTACGATCAGTTCTCTTAGAACCAGAGGAATGCATCTAGGAAATTTAGCTGAACTTTATGTGGTACATTAAAGAATATTCTACTTGATCAAGAAAACAACAGCGTACTTACATGCCAAATAGCACTTGTAGTCTGTGTAGCCAGCAATTGAACGAGTCCTGGTTTTTTGCCTTTCTGAATAAGCCTCTCATAAACATCTAAACATCATCAGAAATCAGATTCAGTAGCGTATACAAAACCTATTAATAACTGAAATTACACCTTAGTATACCAGTTCCAGACATGCATGGCACTACAGTAAATTTACTGAAATCAGAATTCTTAAACCTTTACGGCTACCATGGGGCAAATACAAATTCATTCAGATTCATTTCTCATTGGTGAAGATAAAGTTAGGGTGACATGATAACAGTGTCCATATAAATCTACTTGACCTGGCCCGACCAACATTCGTGCTTGCATCAGGTCACAGCAAGAAACCAAAGGGCAAATATCGAACTTAGGTTCACCAGTTAGCAGACGTTTAGATAGACAAATATATACAGAGGACCTTTGATCCTATAACTTTGATGTCATTAGGGTTATATAGATCACCACTAAATTATGGACTAGTAATTTTCCAAAACCTATACACAAAAATTTATTTAGATGTATTGAGAGATATTCTATGAATAGGTTTAGTATTTAGTCCCATATTGCCTGTGGGACAAGATATACTCTGTATTAATCTCTACATATAGACCAGAGTGAGTCATAGAACTCATCTCTTTCTCTCTCAATCTCTGGTTAAAAATAATATGGTATCAGAGCCTTCACCCTAATCCCAATCTTTTTCCAAAAAAAACTGTTCATTATTGTGCATCGTCCCCCCACCTGACCCCCTTAAACCCAAACACTAACCCTAACCCTAGTTATCCCACCACCCGCCGCCACCGCCAGCAACATCTCTCCGCCATCGTCTCCAACCACCATCACATCTCCGGCATCGCTACCACTCCTCCAATCATCGTCGTCCAGTCATCTTCGCCATCGACTTCATCTTTGTCGTCACCGTCTTTGTCGTCACCGTCATTAGCACTCGTTGCCCCCGTCTTCAGCCTTCTCGTCGTCATCCTCGTCTCCATCTTCATCGCTTGCAGCTTCTCGATAATCACCGCCAACAGCTCTTCGTCGCCAAGCACCAAAGACCTTGATGTTCACTGAAGCCGCTACCTGCCTTCACTGTCACCATCTTTGTTGATCTACGTCAGCCCTGTCTTCATTGTCTCGTAGCTCCGATGGCGGGGTCATGGTTTCATTTGAGTTGGATTTGGATTTCAATAAACCTGACCCGCTTCAGTAAACACGACCCTATCCGCGCTGACCCGAGCCGACCCAGCCCACTGAGTCGACCTGATTAAGCCGCCTGCTACAGTGCTGACTTGTTTGGGTTTGGTTTTGGGCCATTTCGCAGTAATTTGGAGCCTGATTCACGCGATTCTCGAGGTGTTTGAACCGTGAAAGCTAGAACTACGCATCTACAGTTTTCACAAGAGTTTGTTGCTGGCCGTGTCTCGTGTTTATGTTGGCTATTTGGACGCCCGAGTTTCTAAGCAGGAGCTTAACGATGAGTTTCGAACATATGTAGTTATAAGACGGGTTTGGGTTGTGAGAAAGCCATCGGGTTGTACCTTTATCGAATTTGATGATCATAGAAATGCTTAAGATGCAATTTATGACTTGGATAGTAAACATAACTAGATGGTTGAGATTTTTCATTACTCTACAGGTGGTGGTGGTCGTAGTGATGATGTTCATAGTTCTGAAGAATTTGATAGTGGCGACGACCATCGATGTAGTCGCACTCATCCCAGTGACCGCAATAGTACAGAACATCTCTATCTCTCCAGCCCTAACTCAAACAGGTACTCCTATATCTTGCCTTAGATCGTCTGTCACGTTCAAAAGCTACTGATCAAAATCATCTTATGTACATACTAGGGTTATAGATTCAAAAGCTACTGATCACATGACTGGAAACCGAGATATTATGTCATCTTTACTCTTATCTCATATTCTAACTCTGTAGAATTAGCAAATGACTCCCGCACCCCATCCAGGGTATTGGTACTTCCGCTACCACCCCTACTCTTGCTTTATCCTCTATTTTTTATTTACCTTACATTTCTTACAACTTATTATCAGCAAGTAAGATTACCAAGATTTTAAATTATACAGTGACATTTTTTCTGATGTATTGTGTATTTCAAGAGCTTGGAAGAGTAAAACGATTGGCACAGGACGTGAACGGAGCGATTGTATGGGTTAGAGTTGACACTCGATTAGGTGGCGTGCATCAGTACTTCATCAGCATTTGACTACCACTATCGGTTAGGTCACACTTCTCTACCTATATTAAAACTTCTTATTCCCTCGTTAAATAAAATTTCATCCTTAGAGTGTGAGTCATGTTAGCTAGGGAAGCGGCATCGTGTCTTACCCTAGTTGGGTTAATAAGAGGGCTAATAAACTAATTGATTTAGTTCATTCTGATGTTTGGGGTCCATATCCGCTACCTTCAAAGCTGAGTTTTAGGTATTTTGTCAGTTTTATGGATAATTAATAATTATTCTTCAGTCACATGAATATATCTATTAAAATATCATTCTAATGTGTTTTTCACATTTAAAGTTTTTCATTGAGAGATAAAAAAAATAAGCTTAATTCTAACATTAAAATTTTGACATCTGATAATGCTAAAGAATATATGGATAACCACTTCGGTCAGTTTTTGAAATGAAATGAAATCTTGTATTAATCCTCTTGTGTTTACACTCCTCAACAGAATGGGAAGTTGAAAATAAAAATAGACACCTTCTTGACATTGTTAGGACTCTTCTTTTTCATAGATAAGTGTCAAAAGAATTCTGGGGTGAGTCTATTTTGACTGCTTGTAACTTGATAAATTGCATGCCATCCTCCGTATTGGAAAATAAAATCCATATTCCATCATGTACCCAGACATGGATTTCCCTTTACCTCTAAATTTTTTTGAGGCTCTCTGTTTTGTCTATAATTATAGTCCTCATAAAAAACTTGATTCTAGATATCTTAGAGGGATGTTTCTTGGCTACTTTAAAACTCAAAAAAGTTACAAATATTTTTGTCCATTTATAGGCCGATCTTATCTACCGATGTAACCTTTTTCAATTCTAAACCTGGGATTTTCATATCTCCCTTTTCTTTGGTGTCAGAGGTTGACTATGATTACCCGTTCTATCGGGAGACATTGCTCAATAGTGGTGAGTTAAAATCTAAAAATATGACTCGTAAAGATCACTTCGATTTCAAGATCCGATTCAGGTCTATACACGACGAACAGCTCCTGCTCATGTGCCACCGCCAACCTCATATCAAGTCCTGCGAAAGAATCAAGACTGTTAGTGCTCAATTACCTGGTACTTCTACTACTATGATCTTCCCATTGCACTTTAGAAAGAAAAACTTACTTGTACTCAGTAACCTTTTTCCAATTTTATTTTTATTCTCATTATCATCTACCTTTCGTCTATTTATTTCTTTGGACTCATACTTGGTTCTCAAGAATGCGTTAGAAGCACTGTCTATTTCAGGTTGGACTCAGGCGATGCAAGAGGAGATGGCAGTTTTAGAGCAGAATGAGACTTAAGAGTTGGTCACACTTCCACTAAGAAAGAAAGTCGTTGGGTGCAATTGGATTTACACTGTCAAGTTAAACCCTGAAGGATCTCTGGCTCGCTTAAAAATGAGATTGGTTGCCAAAAGATATTCATAGGTGTATGGGCTTGATTATGTTGATACCTTCTTCCCGGTGACGAAAATGACATCAGTGCGGATACTTGTGTCATTATCAGCGATATACCACTGGCCACTTCTCAATTGGACATCAAAAATATCTTTCTCAAGAGTATTTTTGATAAGAGGTTTACATAGAGCAACCACCAGGCTTTGTTGCTCAGAGAGAGTGTACGAAGAAGGTTTGTATGTTGAAGAAGTCACTCTACGGTCTGAAACAGTCTCTGATAGCCTGTTTTGGGCGCTTTGCATCAATGATTTAAGAGTTTACTCTCTGTCGTGAAGAGAAAGATCACTCTGTGTTTTGACGGATACAGCATGAGAAGAGGATCACGCTAGTGTATATGGATGATTTGATTCCTGAAGTACTTCTTAGGTATTGAAGTGGCCGGGTCCAAGAGGGCATTCTTCTGTCACAGAAAGTATGTACTTGACTTACTTTCAAAGGCTGAGATGCTAGAATATAAGAGTATTGATTCTTCGATGGATGTGAACACGAAGCTGCTACCAGATCAAGGGGCTTCTTGAGGATGCTGAGAGTATAAGAGATTGATGGGGAAACTGAACTACCTGACAGTGACCAGACTGAACACCACATTCACGATCAACGTAATGAGTCAGTTTTTGTCAGCACTAAGGGCTACCCACTTGGAGGCACTAACAAGGATTTTAAGGTATGTGAAGAAAGCTTCAGGGAGAGGGCTTCTCTATTCAGATCATGTACACACCCGAGTTGCATGTTTATTCGATGCACACCGAGTAGGGTGCGCCTTTGATAGGAGGTTAACCACATGACATTATCTTTCTTGGAGAAAATCTTGTGTCATAGAAAAGTAAGAAGTAAAGTGTGAACTCTCGGTCCAGTGCAGAGTCTGAGTACAAGGCGATGGCGAATGTGACATTAGAGTTAGTCTGGATCAAAATTTATAAACAAAGATTGGTTTTCCACAAAAGTGTCATATGAGACTATATGGCGACAACAAGGCAGCAATACACATTGATGAATATATCGTGTTTCATGAGAGAACCAAACACATTGAGGTTGATTGTCATATACTTCGTAAAAACTTGTGAAAAAGATCATTGTGGGAAGCATGTAACATTAGGACACCAGTTAGCAAATCTTACTAAACCACTCAGTAGAACAAGGGTAGACTTTATTTGTGACAAGCTAAACATATATGATATATATGCTCCAGCTTGGGGGGTAGTGTTGAAAGGTATTATATGTATTAGTTTAGTATTTAGTCTCATATTGCCTATGGGACATGATGTACGTTGTATGATCTCTATATATAGACTAGAGTGAGTCATAGAACTCATTTCTTTCTCTCTCAATCTCTGATACAAAAATAACAAGATGCATGCCTATGATCCCTAAGTATTCACTTCCGAACAGTAGAAAACACAGCAAACTACAGATCGGCATTCCCTTTCCATCCTGATCTTAATGTTCCTAGTTTTAATCTAAAACTATTCCAAAAAGTTTAAAGCATTTATGCTTGCTGAAACTTATGGATGGCCTATAAGCCCCAAGTATTCACTTACAGAGCCCTAACAGAGCAAACTACAGATTCCCCTTCTGTCCTAATCTTTATCTTCCTAGTTTTAACCTGAATCTATTCCAACAAGTTTATAGCATTCATGCTTTCTAAAATTTATGGACATAAATAATAATCAAAAGATCAAGACCAATAAAACCCTAGAATATCGTAAACAGCCCCTATATATAGCAGTCAGTCATGTTTTTCTCCAAAGACATCCAATAACACAAGCAGCCAATCACATCCCTAACCCATTTCACCGCTATTGCAGATCCTTAATCCTTGGATTCACCATAAGTCTAAACTTTCTGTTCTGGAATATTAACTTGCTTATTATCTAACCAACCCTGATTACATCATATACAAACGACAGGTAGGTCTACGATTAAATCAACGGATTATTGAAGTCAACCCACGCTTGAAAGGAAGCAGTTGCAACGCACAACACCAAGATTCCTATAACTAGGTCAAAGTAAGCAACTGCAAAACTTATATTCATGTCAAGATGCATGAAAACAAAAGCACTGGCATGCATGCCATGTTGTTTACACTGACTATGGGAAAAATACACGATGAGGCTAGAAATAAGTATGCCAACAATATCATCCACACATTTGATAGATATGGAACTACAAAAGCTTGAGGTTCCTGTGACTAATATGAGTGATGTCTTAAACTGCACCATCAAGTACATCACATGATTTCATAACAAAAATAGTGGCATGCTATAGGAATCTTTTAGGATATATTGGAAAACTCACAGTGGCGTAGCCAGGTACTGACATGTATGTTCCAAACAAGTGGTATCTGTACAGAACTAGATGCAAGCTCAAGAGCAAGAATATCAACATTTTTGGCACGGTCCCATTTTGGTTTAGGAGGAGAAGAATCTGACCAGCCACTGAGACCAAAACCCGAAATGATGATTGAAGCTTCTGATAGTGACCAAACAAAATAATACTTCCACCTTGTAGCAAAGCCAGTCATATACTGATAGCATAAACGTCGCCAGAATCCCCATTCACGATATATGGGATCACTAAACCGTGAAAACGGAAATTTAGGTGCCAAATACAAGTACGCACCCATGCATATGCCAGTTTGAACTATAGCACGCAATGTAGCACCATAAGGAGAAGGTGACGGGTTGTCCGAAGAATGTATCCAAATCTGAACATCCACAAAAAATAAGAAAATACAAAAGGGAGAAAAGAAACTAAAATGTGAACATCTGGCTAGCAAAAACATAAACTAAATAAATAACCATGTATATAAGGAAATTACATTTTGTGCCTACCCCTTTCTGTTCTGTCCAGTCAAGATAATCCTTCATCTCATAGACAGGGCCCGCAAAGTGACTCCCACAGCAGAGGCAGTAACCAAAATATTTGATTACAGAGGGGCAGTGAAACAAGCGATTCTTCATTTGTGCCTTGCTTAAGCCCTCTTCTTTCAGCAGTCCATCACTGTAATTTATCGAGCACGAAATGACCTTCAGTGTTAACACCATCAAAGCTCCTATGTAAAGGATAACATAAATGTAAATCACTAAGCTTGATGCAGATGAAATAATTGGTGCTTGGCCACGAATAACAAGAAGCATAAAATGTTACACAGTCAAGAATATTTTACATGTAGGCAATACATCAGATTGGTTTACTTTTCTTCCCTTGTTCTAGAAAAAAGTAGAAGATACAACCTGATTACAAGAAACAACAAAAAAAGAAAAGGACAATAAAAGAACCTGCCGAGTTTCTTTTTCGGAAAG
Source organism: Agave tequilana (assembly GCA_038442645.1). NCBI lineage: Eukaryota > Viridiplantae > Streptophyta > Magnoliopsida > Asparagales > Asparagaceae > Agave > Agave tequilana. The sequence continues at coordinate 101,112 of JAVJIF010012831.1, forward strand.
GGTTTTGAAAAAAAAAGACTAGAATGAGAATTGTCATGATACTTCATGAAACAAATATCAAAATATGGACAAAGGAACCACATAAACTAGGCATGAAGAACTTGTTCGGGCTGGTAGATGAAGGGAGAGCAAGCATTGCCGTGAGGGTGTCGAAGGCCCAAATTAGATTTGCAAAACACCCTCCAAAGAACATTGTTACAGCATTTAGTCTCAAAGAAAATTTAACCCTTTGACATATATGTATAACTATGACTATCATGCCAGAAATTTATTCTCCAAGTTAAAATTGAAGCAAATTCAAAAATAGGAAAAACAATCATTACCATCTGATTAGCAATACTAATCATAGTTCTAAGATACTAGGTAATAAAGCCAACACGGAATACTACAATCTCAATGTAGAGTAACCTGAAACACAGAGGACTTGTGCTCATGGCTTTCAACTATCGATTGATTCCGATATATCAGCAATATCATATCAGATTTTGAGGTATCACCCGATATAATATTAATCTTATAATATTGGTTGATATCGGTGCTGATATTGTCGATATTTCCAATATTGATGACCGACATTGACGATATAGATACTAAAAATCATTGGTCAATACCGATACCAACACCGATATTTTAAACCGTGCTTTAGCATTTGTAAACCACCAACGATGGAAAAGGTCTGAACAAGTTCTCATTGGGTCAACCGTGAAATATTTTAGAGCAACATAACCTAACACAGGGATACGGGATACTGACACCTTTATAGAACAATCAAGATTCTTAGCCTAACTAGACAATTAATGTAAAAGGGAGAAAAAAATTTCACTACTTCAAAGTGAGATGTACGGTTTCTTTGGGCTCCCCTTTGTATCATGATTTAAAGGATACATGCAGTGTACTAGGGAGAATGATTTGCTTTGAATCCAGGCAAATCATCTGTTAAAAGTTGCAATAGTCTCGGTGAAATGTGAGGTCACCTTATTTAATGTCAAGTCATTTTCAAATATAGGTTTGAAATTTGAACACTAACATTTGGCCCCTTATTAATTTGGATTGAAATTCTGTAGAAAGCCCTGTTAGACTCTTGGATATTTAGTTATTGGGTATTGGGTATTGGGTATTATGTTATCTTGTAAACCCATACCCGTTTAGCTTCTGTATATAACAAATTGAGACTAAGAGATCAACTAACCCTTTCAGATATTTTCCTCTCCAAATCTGACATGGTATTAGAGCAATAAACACTTCTCCTTTCTCTGCCTCCACCTTCACTGCCACCAAAACACCTCCACCACCAGCCTTCCACCCTCTCCAAGCTTTATGCACGCCACCTTGCCCTAGTTGCGCCTCCTGCGTCAACCCTAGTCCTCAACAAAGCCCACCAACCAAACCCTAGACAGCTAGACCTCGTCGACTCTTTCTCATTCACAACAACTCTCAGCTAGGCCTATTTTCCCTTCCCAAGAACTCTCTGCCCAAGTTGAGGCCTCTGCGACCAAGATCTGACCTTGCAAGTTCTCTGTGACCTCCTAGTAGCCTTGTGATGCTCTTACAACCCTTGCAAAGGTCATCTACTATCATGGCTAATCTTTGTTGTTGTATTTGAACGTTGCATCAGTAAATCGTCGATCGTTCAAGTTCTGTGTGACGATTACTGGCTGGCTATCTATCTATTCACTACTACATGTGTCTTGTGTCTGATTACTACTACTATGTCCTCTGAAGATATCACGCACATCTTTAATTCCATTGCTTCAAAGCAACTCTTTGATACCACCATGAAACTTAATGGCAACAACTATCTTCTCTGGGCATAGTTTTTTCGTCTCTTCGTTGATTCGCAGAAGAAACTTAAGCATCTTACAAAGGATCCTCTCGCAAAGGATATTACTTTCTGTGATGATTGGGTGGCCAATGACTGTAACATGATGACATGGCTAATCAAAAGTATAGGTGATAAGTTCAGTATAGGTGTCATGTTTCTAAAAAATCAAAGGAGACATGGGAAACATTGAAGGAGATATACTCCAACGAGTAAAATATTTCTCATGTTGCTGATCTATATAAGAAGTTATTTTCACTACAGCAGGATGGTCGCTCTTTATCTGGCTGCTACTCTAAGTTGAAGGAGATCTCAATGAGTTAGATTATATCAACCCTTAGTACTGAATTTGAACGTGCTTCAGCGGTATTATAATGAGCTAGCAGCGGTTAAGTTTCTCTCTGGAGTAGATACATCCTTAGGAAATCAAGTTCGCAGACAGATTCTTGGTGGTGATATAGTTTCCCTCTCTCTACAACTTTATCTCGCGTTCATCATCTCTTTGGGAGGTGATTCTTCCTTTGATGCTTCTTCTGCTGTTGAGAACTCTGTGATGCTGTTGGAGGCTATCGCAAAGGTAGAGGATTTGGACATGGTTGTGGCCTGAGGAGAACGTGGATGCGGAGATAAGTTTCTGCGTCATTGTGTTCACTGTGAAAGGATCAATCATATATCTGACAAGTGTTGTGACAAGTTTAGTAAATCTGAGTCGGCTTAGGTTACTGACTCTACTCCTATTTCGGCTACTACCTCCTCTATTGTTGCTTCCACTGTGTAGATCTTCTAGGCAGACTATGATCGTTTCCTTCAGCTACAGACTTTTTAGGCATTTCAGTCAGCTAATAGTACCATGCATGGCTCTGCTTCAGATACGAGTGTGTTTAGTGCTTCCTCTAATAAGCCTTGGGTATTAAATTCAGGAGCCTCCACTCATATGACATGTATAGAAAAATTTCACTCTCTTTCCTTTAATGATAATATTCCTCCTGGTAATATTATTGATGTTGCTTCTTACATTGTTCGTGAAAAAGAGTTATTCATGCTACCCCTTTTTATCGTTAAATGGTCTCTTATTTGTCCCTAAATTTCCCCGTTAGTTTATTATCAATTAACAAACTTACTAAACAAAATTGTTGTCGTGCAATATTTTACTCAACTGTGTGTTTTAGAATCTACAGACTGAGATAAGAATTGGTTCGGGTCTAATATGGTGACTTTTATTACTTGGATAATGGTATACTCCACCTGGCTCAGCAACTTTTTCTCCTTATGATGCTCAATTACAATGGCATCATAGATATTGAGGCATCTTTTTTTTTAAATTTCGTCAAGTACTGTCGATCGAGCTTTCTATTTATACTTTAGAATGTGAATCTTATCAGTTAGGAAAACATCATCGTACTTCCTATCCTAATCGTGTCAATAATAGTAGTAGTTCTCTTTTTGATCTGGTCCACTCTGATATTTAGGGCCCGTGTCATGTTACTTCTACATCTAGTATTTATAGATGATTATTCTAAAACGTCTTGGTTATTTTGCTAAAAGACGAGATTCAGGTATCTGATGCTATCAAGAATTTTATCAATGAAATAAAAACCCGATTTTCTACTATTATTCGTGTTTTGCTTACTAATAATACTCTCAAGTATACTCAAAATGAAATTTCTCGTTTCTGTGCATCTCATGGTATATTACACCAGACTACTTGTCCACACACTTCACAACAGAATGAAGTAGCTAAACGAAAACTGAGACATTTGTTATATGTGCTCGTACCTTCACATGCATGTATCTAATCTTTTTGATTTGATGTTATTCTTTGTGCTTGTCATTTGATAAATAGAATGCCTTCTTAGTACTTCATAATAAAATTCCTTTTTTCTTCTTATATTCTGACAAACCTACTTTTTTAATGTTCCTCGTGTGTTTGATTTTACTTGTTTTATTCAAAATCTTCAACCTGGTCTGCATAAGTTAGAACCTAGAGTCATAAAATATGTTTTTGTTGGCTATTCTCGTACTAAAAAAGGTTATAGATGTTTTAATCTAGTACATCGCAAGTTTTATACTTTAGCTAATGTGACCTTTTTTAGCTTATTTCATACTTTGCACCTACTGGTGAAAGTACACCTAGAGGGGGGAGTGAATAAGTTTAAGGCTAATCTATGACAAATAATGCGAAATTTAAAAAAACTAAATGCAACACACTTAGTGTAACTAAAGAGTGTAGCCGAATTTCCGGTGAAGGGCTCTGGACTAACTCCTCTTGATTCCTCTGAATAAGAGTTGAGGTGCTATATGAAGCTCTCTTAGTTAACACAAGTATGACACACAAACAAACCAAGCATGTATATGTGATATGACAATAAGATGCAATGCACAATGTAAGAGAGAGAGAAAGAAAAAGTGGATCAAACGCAAACACCGAGATATGTTTCGAGATTCGAGCACACAGCTCTACATCCCCGCCTTCACACAGAAGGATTTCCACTAACTCGTCCACACAGGACTTCCCACACAAGGAACCTCCGCTGAGGATTTGGGGGCAAATACAATTTGGGAGTACACAACTCCTCTCTTCAATACAACCCTCACTAGAGGCAAGGCACAAAACAAATCACCTCTACACTTAGAGGGATAGGCACTTAGCCAAACAATGATCAACCTCACAAATGAGGGATAGGCACAAAGCCACACAACCACAATCACCTCACACTTGAGGGATTCCAATATAACCTCCACAATCACCTCTCACTAGAGGGATGTCAACACAATCACCTCTCACTAGAGGGATATCACAAATCAAGAGGGTTTACAACTTGGTGGTATAAACAACCACAAATTAATTTTCCCACAAAATAGATCCTAATAGATAGGATAGATAGATAGCTCAAGTGTGAGAAATAAAGAGTTTGAAAATCAAAAACACAAAGAAAAACTCTTGGGAAAACTTCTAGAATAGATATAAAAATGAAGATCAAAAATAATCCCAAAGACTTCTCCTTTTCTTGATTTTTCCAACCCTTTAAACAAATAAAGATAAAATCTTTTGGCTAAAAAACTCTTTTGAAAACTTGTATATAAATACTAGAAAGAATGAGAATTTTTGCTCTTGGAAATCTTATTTAAAACAAACTCAAATGGGGGTATTTATAGTCCCCACAAAATTCTGCCTGTTGGCAGCTAGAAAGGGCTGAAATGCCCTTCCGGTCGACCGGGCGGTCGACCGGCCAACGGTCATATTTTTGACCGTTGAGCCCACCGGTCGACCGGCTCGGTCGATTGAGACTGGATACAGAGAGCAGAGCTCTCTGCCGGTCGACCGACCCGGTCGACCGGGGCCATTTCCAGAGAGCAGAGCTCTCTGGACGATCGACCGACCCGGTCGACCGGCCCACCAGCTCAAGCTGGCGTGCACGCTTGTGCACGTCGATCGACCGGTGCTCGATCGACTACTACTACGGTCGACCAGTCCGGTCGACCGGCAGACAGCCAGTCTAGCCATTATGGACTTAAAAACTTAGGTTTTTATCTTTAATTAAATCTCATAAAAACACATAAATTTCACAAAAATCAGTTCTTATTATATTTTTGAAATACAAATATGTGTGATAAAAATTCAACACATATTTCAAACAATTTGAATACTTTTTGTGAGATAGAAAATTTGCCTTAAACTAAAAACTGTATTTTCCGAAATTTGGATGGAAATTCGATTTTTCCAAAACACATGTAAATACAAAAAAATGATATTTAAACAACTTTGAAGCATACTGTATATGGATAGAATCTAATATACATGAAAGATATTATATCTATATTTTGGACTTAAAAACCAAGATCGGTTAAACCGAAAACTAAAAATCAATAAACATGAAACTTGTGTGTGTATTGTGAACTTGAGCATATCACACTATCTAATCTTTACAATGAGATCTAAACAAACTTAAACTAAACAAACCGAGGTCTTCTTGTAGAATGTCGTCTCTAAGTCGACTCGATCCAAACGTGATCCACCGAGCTTGACTCCAACCGAGTGCTAGATGTGAACATGACGCTCGAGCTCTTGAATCACCATGTGAAAGCTTCAAAACACCTTTGTTGAAGCTAATCACCTACTAATATCTTAATCAAATATCTGAAACTAAATATCACAAGATTATTAGTAAACTATAACTACATGAGTTAATCATCATCAAAACTAGAGTGAATGGCCTCTGAGCCAACAATCTTCCCCTTTTTGATGATGACAAAACTCATGGAGTTATATATGCATGAATTAAAGTTAAGCTTCATAGAAGTTCCCCCTTAACTCATGTATAACAATAAACAATAAGATATTCAATGAATGCTCAACATAAATATGCATAAATATGCATAAAACAAGGAAATGAAACAAACATGATTTTTTATACCAATGAAATAAACATGCTTTTGATATCAATTTTAAAATAAACATGTTCTTAAAAATAATGTTGTTCTTAGTACCAATAAAGACTCTATTTTAAAATAACATGTTCTTAAAAGCAATGTTGCTCTAGATACCAATAAAAATTTCTTAAAAAAACAATGTTGCCCTTGATACCAATACAAACTCTTAATACCAATTAGATGATAAAAGATGCTCTTGATACCAATACCAACAAAAGATGTTTTTGATACCAATAGTAAAGGATAACAAATTTAAACATATATGCATATAAAAACAAACATATCAATAAACATGCATATAAAACTCCAAAATATCTCTCCCCCTTTTTGTCAATTCATCAACAAAGGGGTTCAAACAATAAAAGAGCAAAAATAATATTTTTCTTTTTTGCATAAATCAAAAACAATAAAGGTATATATGCTATATACATTCATGAAGAGGAGAGACGTGAAGTTAACTCTCCCTGCATACATGCATTTATATGGAAAGAGATGACTAAACCTAGCCACATAAAGCATAATATGCAATGTACAAAAGGAGATGTGAAGCTCCCTCTACACACGTGTACTACATACCAAAGAAAGGTCGATCACTTCAATATGACATACACTCAACATGAATCTATATATAGAGAAAACGTTAAGCTTCCCTTGCATATAAGCAATACAAATCAAAATGATACCAATTGAAAGATATATCAATTAAGTATGAAGGTATACATCGAAACTTATGATACCAATTTATGATACCAATTGAAAATAAACAAAACAACAAAAATTTTGATATCAATTGAAAGATATAAACATATAGGTAATCTTGATACCAATTGTAAAAAAAAATTAGTACCGATTGAAAATATTTTACATTTTTGATACTAATTGAAAAACATAAACCAATCTTTTTGGTTAAATACTAAAAAATATTTTGCAATAGAAATACCAAATAGAGAATAATATCAATTTAAGATTCTTGATACCAATATTGAAAATGAAACATATACCAATTGAAAATAATTTTCATTAGGAGCATATGATACCAAATTAAAAAAATCAATATCATTTTTCAATCATTTTTCAACATAAAGAGTGGGAGTAAGATATCAATGGTAAACAAAACCGATTGAAAGGTAAAACATGAATTTTCTCCCCTTTTATGAAATACTAATGAAAACGATACATAAGCTTGTATAAGATACCAAGTTGAAAATAATTGTCATTAAGGACTAAATCAAGCTTAGCATGGCAAAATTTGTGCTCAAAGATATAAAGATATAGTAAGCACAATCAAAACACATATATATGTATGAAAATATAAATACCAATCGAAATTAATACTATTTGAAGTTGAAGCATACATATATAGAAACAAATATGAGTATACAAAATAAATATCAATTGTGATACCAATTGAAAATACAATAAGAATCAAGTGTATAACTCATACTCCCTACCACCCATTTCATGCACAAGTTTAAATAGATTTTCAATAATGCATACAAGGCATGGTCGCCCAACCAACCGCCCTTTGAAGTGTAGGGATTTTTAAAAATATGTTTGAAAATAATTTTAGCACAATTAAAAACTCTACCATAATGAAGAATACGAACTAGTTTTATGAAAAACTTGTAAACCAGTACGAAATTCTTCAAGTAAGGAATAAAACAAGAAGATATGCATCAAACATGAAAATCACTCAATCAATGACACTCAAAGTCTATATAGCACATATAATACTCATGAAAACAAAATCATGAGAAAACATCTAGTAATGTGAGTGTACAAGTTTTGTGTGAAAGACACAGTCATGAAAATAGGCAATTAAGCTCAAATATGAAATTCCTTAAAACATGAAAAACATGAAAATCATTAAAATTTAATTTTCATTAAACAATACTAACTCCAAGGCATATGTATGTTTAGTCAAAAACTAAAGGTATACATACATATCCAAATATGAACGAGTCTACAAAAATATATGCATGAAGGCAAGTGGCTCAAGGATGTATATGTATAACCAATAGTTTAGACAAAATAGACATATACATGAAGTTTAAACACAAACATGAAAATATGCACAAAAATAGAGAATACAAGTCAAAAAGCATGAATCATCAAAACTAGGCTATACTAGTACATCTAATGGGTACAAATGAACAATTAGGCACAAACATATAATAATCTATTTGTGGCTCACTAGTTGTACAAGCATATACTCAAGTTTTAATGAAGGATATATTTAAAATAAGTAGTCAAAACGTGAAACATCAAAACAAAACTCATATGATCATTATGTAAATACTCATGTTATTAGAGCTATGATATACATAATAGCTAAACTATGGAGAGAACACAAAATATGGGTCCATATAAATATGGGTGATCTCACATACTATATATGTATGTTAATAGTCTAATAAGTATGGCATATGACATAATGAGCATTAAAACATGACATGCTACAAATGAATGATCTAAAAGTATGCAAACATAAATGGGAGTAAGAGATCGTTACCAAAACCATGAGGACAACTCTCTATGTCTCCAAACCATGGTGGTCCTTCCACCAAACTCCCTTTAAAAGTGATGCATCCAAAATGTCATCTTTAAGCTCGGAACGCATCCACCTCAAGGCACCATCACTCTCACGTCAAGTGAGAGCCCACATCTACATCAAATAAAATAGGGGTGGTCTTTGGTACCCATACTCTTTTGGGTCCATGAGGGTTAGCATCTTTCCTAACCCAAACAAATTTATTTGCTAAATTTGCATCATGTACTCTATCATAACAAAACTTAGTAAGGTGGCCCTTACGTCCACAATGTGTACATGTGTACACATGAGCATATCAAGTGTTATGAGTGTGAACGTGAGGAGCATGTGTATGCCGTGTGTGCATGCATAGATGGAACTTGTTTCTTTCGAAATATGGATTCCAACCGTGTGTGGTTCAAAGCACACTGGCTCAAAGTGGAGCCCAAACAATCAACACTCTTCTTTAAAACATTTATATCATTTTTAATAATGGAAGAAGTGAAGCATGCAATAGGTAAGCTAGAAGGTGAAGCTATACATACTAGCATGGCAAACATGTGAATCAACATCATTTTGCAAAGTAGTATTTTTCTTTGAAAACAAATCTAGCTCTTTTGAAATAGAAGAAATTTTGTTTTTCAAAGATTCATTTTCTTTTACAACAAAATCAAGTTTTAAAGTTAAATCCATGTTTTTCTTTAAAACATTTTCACAATCATTTTTACTTTTCAAAATCTTGTTTTCATTTAGGACAAGATCAAGTTTAGATTTCAATGAATCCCTTTCATTAGAAATCTCATCTCTTTCTTGCAAAACAATATCAAATTTTGAAGACAAGTCCTTATTTTCTTTAGTTAACTTAAAAGTTTTCTTTTTCAAAACTTCATATTTTTCTAATAATTTTTCACAAACAATAGAAAGTTCTTCATTTAATGCATCGGCATCAATAATATCATCTCCTGAAGAACTAGCACAATCATCTAGTTGAGATTCCGAATATACCTCAAGGGAGTCATTCCCTTGGACCATGTAGCATCGTTGTTCGGATTCATCCTCACTAGATTCTATCTCAACATGATTCGTCTTTTGGAGCGCGGGAGAAGTCAACGTGTTCCATACTGCAAAAACGGAATCACAATGAGAAACTAAACACAAATATTTTTTCTTAAGAGTGCTCCTAAGTGCCTCAAGGGCTTGTGCATTGGCCTCTATATGCTTGCTATTACCAAGATAGGATTTCTTGGTAGCGGCAAGGAAAACATGCAAGCCTAGGGTTTTTAGATACATACTCATCCTAAATTTCCACATGTCAATATTGGAAACATCAAACATGGGAGGGGTCAAGCAATCCATGAGTGTGTGTAAACAATATAAGTGTGCAAATGCAACTATAGATTAGCAATCAAGATCACACTCCTACGTGGTTAAACCTAATATCAGGAGTGTAGGCTCTGATACCAATTGAAAGTACACCTAGAGGGGGGTGAATAGGTGTAAGGCTAATCTATAACAAATAATGCGGAATTTAAAAAAACTAAATGCAACACACTTAGTGTAACCAAAGAGTAGCCGAATTTCCGGTGAAGGGCTCTGGACTAACTCCTCTTGATTCCTCTGAATAAGAGTTGAGGTGCTATATGAAGCTCTCTTAGTTAACACAAGTATGACACACAAACAAACCAAGCATGTATATGTGATATGACAATAAGATGCAATGCACAATGTAAGAGAGAGAGAGAGAAAAAGTGAATCAAACGCAAACACCGAGATATGTTTCGAGGCGAGCACACAGCTCTACATCCCCGTCTTCACACAGAAGGATTTCCACTAACTCGTCCACACAGGACTTCCCACACAGGGAACCTCCGCTGAGGATTTGGGGGCAAATACAATTTGGGAGTACACAACTCCTCTCTCCAATACAACCCTCTCACTAGAGGCAAGGCACAAAACAAATCACCTCTACACTTAGAGGGATAGGCACTTAGCCAAACAATGATCAACCTCACAAATGAGGGATAGACACAAAGCCACACAACCACAATCACCTCACACTTGAGGGATTCCAATACAACCTCCACAATCACCTCTCACTAGAGGGATGTCAACACAATCACCTCTCACTAGAGGGATATCACAAATTAAGGAGGGTTTACAACTTGGTGGTATAAACAACCACAAATTAATTTTCCCACAAAATAGATCCTAATAGATAGGATAGATAGATAGCTCAAGTGTGAGAAATAAAGAGTTTGAAAATCAAAAACACAAAGAAAAACTCTTGGGAAAATTTCTAGAATAGATATAAAAATGAAGATAAAAAACAATCCCAAAAACTTCTCATTTTCTTGATTTTTCCAACCCTTTAAACAAATAAAGATAAAATCTTTTGGCTTAAAAACTCTTTTGAAAACTTGTATATAAATACTAGAAAGAATGAGAATTTTTGCTCTTGGAAATCTTGTTTAAAACAAACTCAAATGGGGGTATTTATAGCCCCCACAAAATTCTGCCCGTTGGCAGCTGGAAAGGGCTGAAATGCCCTTCCGGTCGACCGGGCGGTCGACCAGCCAACGATCATATTTTTGACCATTGAGCCCACCGGTCGACCAGCTCAGTCGATCGAGACTGGATACAGAGAGCAGAGCTTTCTGCCGGTCGACCGACCCGGTCCACTGGGGCCATTTCCAGAGAGCAGAGCTCTCTGGACGGTCGACCGGCCCGGTCGACCGGCCCACCAGCTCAAGCTGGCGTGCACGCTTGTGCACGTCGGTCGACCGCACCGGTCGACCGACTACTACTACGGTCGACCGGTCTGGTCGACCGACAGACAGCCAGTCTAGCCATTATAGGACTTAAAAACTTAGGTTTTTATCTTTAATTAAATCTCATAAATTCCACAAAAATCAGTTCTTATTATATCTTTGAAATACAAATATGTGTGATAAAAATTCAACACATATTTCAAACAATTTGAACCATTTTTGTGAGATAGAAAATTTGTCTTAAACTAAAAACTGTATTTTCCGAAACTTGGATGGAAATCTGATTTTTTTCAAAACACATGTAAATACAAAAACATGATATTTAAACAACTTTGAAGTATATTGTATATGGATAGAATCCAATATACATGAAAGATATTATATTTATGTTTTTGACTTAAAAACCAAGATCGGTTAAACTGAAAACCAAAAACCAATAAACATGAAACTTGTGTGTGTATTGTGAACTTGAGCATATCACACTATCTAATCTTTACAATGAGATCTAAACAAACTTAAACTAAACAAACCGAGGTCTTCTTGTAGAATGTCGTCTCCAAGTCGACTCGATCCAAACGTGATCCACCGAGCTTGACTCCAACCGAGTGCTAGATGTGAACATGACGCTCGAGTTCTTGAATTACCATGTGAAAGCTCCAAAACACCTTTATTGAAGCTAATCACCTACTAATATCTTGATCAAATATCTGAAACTAAATATCACAAGATTATTAGTAAACTATAACTACATGAGTTAATCATCATCAAAACTAGAGTGAATCTGGGCCAACAACTGGTTCTCCGTCTATACCTCAGCCTATGCCTAAATCTGAGAAATAAACTATTCCTAAACCATCGTAGGCATATACAGACGTTCCAAGATAGTCGCTCCTACTTCATTCCCAGTTGATTCAGACTTTGCACCTACTAATCCTGACCTCCTGATTTTGATTCTCTGCCCACTGAACCTCCACTTTCTACTGTTGAGATGGATATATCTGTCCTTCAAACTTGGATCTTCCTATTGCACTTCAAAAAGGTAAATGATCTTCTTTCATGCATCCTATTTCCAATTTTGTTTCTTATTTACCTGCATTATCATGCACCGCAAATCCCAAATATGGCCAAGCATATAGCATAGATATGCCAATCATGAAGTTGTGCCATGTCGGACATGTATCACACCCGTGCGTCAAACACTCATGTTCTGTGTATGTTTAAGAATTTGTTGTTTTTTGTCATCTTTTCGTGTCCATGTCAGCGTGTTGTATTCGTGCAACATAACTAGTAGCCAATGTCTTGGTGTATTGTGCCTTGTCATTTCCTTTGGGTTCTGTTGAAAGGCAAATGCTTTCAAGTTGGCCCATTTTGTTTTCGACAAATTGCCCATTTCCACCCCCTCTTAGTTAACCATTCAAACCATTTTTTCTAGAAAGACAAAATACCAATAAACCATGTTTCTCTTAGAAAGCATTTGGTAGGAATGAGATTAGTTTCAGCCTCATGAAATCAAAGTGTGTTGCAATATCTCCTACGGAACTAAGAAACAAATTGATATACTATAAAATTGACAGGAGAAGTGAGGAAATTCCATGGTTTAAATCTTGGAATCGGTATTAGTATCGGCTAATAATTTTTAGTATCAATATCATCAATATCGACCGTCAATATCGGAAACATCGGTCATATAGACAATATCCGCTCCGATATCAGCCGATATTAAAGGTTTAATATCGTATCGGGTACCTCAACCCCCAATACGGTATTACCAAATATATATGAGAATCGGCTGAGATATTAGAAACAATGCAGAATTCAATCAGGAGTATGAGAGAACTTGTGAACAATTTAATGGTAGCTCCTTTATCAGTACTTCCATGCATTTGCAACATAATGTCATAAATCTGATTTAAGTCCTGACATCTATTGGCAATAATTACAGGACTTTTTTTCACATTTCACTGACAAGAACAATTCATAAAGTAAATAAGAGTCAAAATGAAACTATGCCTATAAAAAAAAAAAACTGATCAAGGATACAAGATACTGAAGCACGCGGAGCGGGTCAAATGCTCGGTCCATAGTTTGATTGACATTAAGAATGGGTTTCGCCTTGGATTTACACCATGGACTCATCTTAGTGTTATGGTTGTCAAATAGAAGGATACATAATGTTTGGACGAAGTATAAATTGAATCAGCTCAAGATAAATTAAGATACTGAAATTTGTTTGGCACTCAGAATCCAACAGGACAAGAACTCATAAACAATTTAATGGTAGCCCCTTTATCAGTACTTCCATGCATTTGCAACATAATGTCATGAATCTGATATTAAGTCCTGACATCTATTGGCAACAATTACAGGACTTTTTTTCACATATCACTGACAAGAACAATTCATAAAGTAAATAAGAGTCAAAATGAAACTGTGCCTATAAAAAAAAAACAAAACTGATCAAGGATACAAGATACTGAAGCACGCGGAGCGGGTCAAATGCTCGGTCCATAGTTTGATTGACATTAAGAATGGGTTTAACCTTGGATTTACACCTTGGATTCATCTTAGTGTTATGGTTGTCAAATAGAAGGATACATAATGTTTGGACCAAGTATAAATTGAATCAGCTCAAGATAAATCAAGATACTGAAACTTGTTTGGCACTCAGAATCTGACAGGACAAGAACTTATCTCTAAGCATGGAACAAGCAAGGTCAGCTCAATGAAAAAGGTTCAAAGTGGGTTGTGGTAAGATTGTCTTTGGAGTAGCATCTTCAGCCCCCTATTAGCAATAAAGGAGATGGCATGTATGCAACAACTCCACGAGAGAGTACAGAAGAGTGCATATGGAATTTGTCCCGTTACATCATCATCTAAGCATTTCCCACAAAGATGAGGTCACAACAGAAAAGTCGAGAAGCTCCACAAGATAATCCATCAAGATTATGTAAGCAGTTATCAAGGTAACATCAAGCTCCAATTAGGAGCCAAATTCCTGGAGAAGGAAACTAGAGCAAGAAAGGTCCTTTTTCTAGAACTAAAAAGGCCAGTTGACAGGTAGATATACCTGTCTCTAATGGCCATGCATTCTACGCTCATGCAATCTACGAGCAATACTCAAAATTCACCTAGGCCGGGAAATTAGTCTAGTCAGGAGTAAAATTATACAATTATATTTAGCACCATATGGTAAGAAAATGAGGAATTACAACTGGGTAATACCAAAATTAACCATTAATTTCTCAAATAGCAGGAATTGCAAAAGATTAATCCAATAGGAAGTTCAACCTGGATAATATCATGTACACTTCAATTATAAGTGTAACTGAATTGTAAGAGAATATGATAGATGACAAGTGTAATTGAATTGTCAGAAAATACAATAGAACAATCTGGTCTAACCCACAAAAAAGAAGGAACCATTCTCTCAGCCAAACTGATGTTACACAAAAAGGACAAAGTTTCTTACCAGTTGCATCCATGCCTCCTTCCTTCCATGCATCTCCACTCATGTAATACACATGGCTACATAAAAATATAAATCCAGCAAGAAAATAAGCGTCGTGATTAATTTGTTTCATGACTTAACCAAAGCTTTCGGCAAAAAAGATTGAAAACATGGTACACGGTAAAAATAATGTCTGAAAAGATGTTTCAATAGAAATTATTTTCTCTAGAAGAACTTAGTTAAATTGAATTGAGTATCTCAGTCTGATGAGATATATATAATGCACATAGAATTTTTCTAGTTTTCAGCATTCATCAAAGGTACTGCTCACACTTGACATGAATAAGAATAAAGGTAGGACAACAACTTTCCTTCCATTTACCACATCATCGTCTAGGAGGCATTTTCAAGAAGATAAAAACTAGCGAGAATATTTTTTTTAAACATTTTCAACTTCTATAGCGAGGGTTTAGGAATAGTTTATGCAAAAGGCTGAAGAAAGGATTCAAATAATCATGTTATATAAGAATTAAGACGAAAGTACTTTTTCATATTCTTAAAGTTTGTAATTTCTTGTCGTACGCATACTTCTAGAAGGAATACAATTCAATCTTTTCTGCCAATAAAATGGTTCTAGTTCAATTAAGGATTTCAGGTTGCAATATAAACAAATCTGGCCACACATAAAATGCTCTAGCAAAAGGTGACTCAGAAATTGACAAGTGACACCAGAGTTTTGAATACAAATTTGGCCAGGATGTATAACTTTTCTTCTGGAAAAAATTATTCTAGTGGAGATTTAGCAAGTAAACAAGGACTTGAAAACTTTCTTCTGGAAAAAATTATTCTAGTGGAGATTTAGCAAGTAAACAAGGGCATGAGAAACTTATTTTGAAAACAAAAAAGAGAGAGAAACAAAATCTTGGTTGAGTCTCTTCTAGTGCTTGGTCACAGTAGACAAAGGGAAGTCCAAGAATTAGGAATACTGGATTTCAAATCCCGCAAAGGGCACCTTAGGTGCACCAAACTATTTGATGAGGACATCACACCAATGTTTTCCTGTCTTAGTTTAATTTTGAATAGTTGTCTTTTTTTTATGTGGGTGTTTAGTACCACATCGGTTATTCTCTAAAAATGCTCTTTTGTAAAAGCTTATAAAATAGGCATCAGATTTATTTTATTATTAGATGATGATTAAATAAAAAATATTCCGATTAAATTTTATGAGCTCTTGAGTTCTTGAGATTGGGTGTGAAGCCCATGACGTAAGGGGTGCGAAACCCAAATTTATCCGGTTCTTATCCCTAAACCCGAATTTCTCTTTCTATTTTCTTGTCGAACCCTAGTTCCCAAATTGTAGTTTAAAGGTGGTTGTAATCCTACCGCATTACATCAGCTTGGTATCAAAGCACTTGGTTTCAATCCCCTTCAAAGTTTTCTTCTCCCAGAAGCCCTAGTTCTAAATCTGAAACCTTAGATTTAGAACAAATCCAAAATCAGATTAAAAAAATTACAATGTAGCCAAATTCCCAAAATTTCCCTCGAAAATCCCCAGAAAATACAACTCTCCACTATTCATCTTCCTCCTCCGAAAATCAAAAAAAATCCTAATTTCACTGTACAATCTTTCTCTTCCTCTGGCTTCTCCATAATCTTCTCCATCCCAAGAATTCTCATCATCTCCATCAACATCCACCGATCGTCCTACACCTTCCCAGCCAGCTTGATCCATCACCCTCATCATCTTCATCACCACCATCCCCATCATCATCATCAACAACTCCATCACACCTCCTTCAAGAACATCATCGTCGCCCCCTTCTCCACCACCACCTCCCATCATCATCGCCGCCAACATCAACCTCAACCCCTTCGGCTTCATCTCAAGCCTCACAGCGGCTCCCTGAGGTCTCCTCCTACCGACTCCACTCAGGTGAGCTGATCAGATCGACTCTGCCACATCGAAGCTCCTCCGACCTCCCCGGCGTCACCCAGGTCTCGTCAGAGACCCGTCATCGACGGATCTCCACTGCATCACCGTTGTCTTCTCTGATGCTGATTGTCGAATCGCCGCCGCCCAAAGAAGAGACCCTGAGCCCTAGCAGGAGAGCAGGGATAAAAGGGTTGTTATACAAGTTGCGAGTTTCGAGCTCTTAAACCCGCTCTGTAACTTGTTTAGACAACGGGTTTATTACAGGTTGGATCCGCTTCACAAGTCTAACTCCGACCCGCCCGCCACAGTTGATGTCACTGCTGACCTCACCGAGTTGACTCAACTCAGCGAGTTGACTCGCTTGAGCCAGCCTGACTTAATGAGTTTAGCTCAGTTCAACTCGCATATTTGGCCACCGAGTGAAGACTGAGTCAACTCAGTTGAACAACAGCAGCACAACCTCAGTTCAGAGACCATTCGGAGTCTATTTCGAGTTCTGATCGAAGCCTTAGGTTGACTGAGCCCTGAAACCACTAAAGAGATTCGTAACACTTGAGCAGCAGATCCGACCTCAGCGAGCCCGTGTTTGGTGCCGGTACTGCCCTGCAGTGAAAAATCAGCATTTCATGCCACATTTTCTGCCCGATTTGAATCAAATTCGAGCCACTGAGATTCTTAGGTAACCCCTGATCTTAATGCATTGAATTGTATTCATGAGGTTTTATTTTTTTGGTAAATACATATATACTGATGGTGATGAAAAAAAGATTGAAAGGGACATGCAGCTCTCCCATATTTTCAGAGTTCAAATGATCAGGATGGGTATGAAAAGTGAGAAAACCATCTTGAGAATTTTTTCAGGTATTTCTCCTTGACACCGGCACAGAAGTGTCGCATATGCCTAATTGAAGCTGACTGAAGAAGCTTATTGGTGGTGAAAATGCAGTCATATCGACTATCGAGATTGGTTAATCTGACAAAACTTCTTTATACTCGGTATGCTCCACACCTCAAGGGACCATAATTTAGTGATTTGATCAGAATGTAAGGAAATCCTCACTAGCATAGCGAATATGCTAGAAAGCAAGGCGGTAAACATTTTTGAAAATTCAAAACTGGAGCCACAAGTTAATGATAAGGCACGTTCAGAAGTTATTGCTGAGTTGGTGTCACAGCAAGAAGAGATTTTCCCACGACCCATGGAAGTTGTAGAACTGCCTATTGAGACCCATGTAGATCTTCTAGCAGAGCCCACCTTTGAGCTAGTACCTTCTTTAGCTAAGGGCCTCAATTTTCATGAGATCGTCTGAGGTGTACGATCCCTTGCACATCTTTCTCTAGGAGCCAGTTTCACAGGAGATTGGTATTTTGACATGTGGGTTAGATGTCATTGGAGCAGAGTTGACTTAGCATGATGTGTGTATCTTGCTCGAGCTTCCGTCGACAGCTACCTGTTTGTCACAGAGCTGGCTCCACCTCCACCACCTTGGTCTCAATGTGATGCACTAATGCTGCTATCTCGCCCACCACCATGACCCGATTGAGATGCTTCATGAGGGATGTCCTCACTCAACAAGATCGAGTCTCTCCCACCCCGAGAGAAATTATGAGAACATCACACCAAAGTTTTCCTGCCTTAGTTTATTTTTGAGTAGTTGTCTTTTTGTGTGTAGTACCACATCGGTTATCCCCTAAAAATGCTCTTTTATAAAAGCCGATAAATAGGATCAAACTTATTTTATTATTAGACAATAATTAAATAAAAAATTCCAGTTAAAAATTCTTAAGTGTGCTCTTGAGTTTTAGATGTGAAGTCTGTGGCGTAAGGGTTGTGAAACCTGTGGTGCAAGGAGTACGAAGCCCAAATTTATCTGATTCTTTTCTCAAACTTTAATTTCTCTTTTCTCAAAATCTTAATTTTTTTTCATTTTCTTTGAATTAAAGGTGATTGCGATCTTGCATTACAACACTATTAGTGTTAGTTCTCAACACCAATTATAAACTAGTTGAAATTTAGGTGTAATTTAAGTTCACATAAACATTACTTTTTTATACAAGAAAAACTAAAGAAGATAAAGGAAAAGATTATTGCCTCAACAGTTACTTGATCACATGAGCAACAATTGGCTGGCCAGTCGCTTTTAGTGCCTTCGCACTTTTGCAAATAAGGGCTACTTGCTCCTAGTTACAAAATTTTGGAAACATATTACCTCTGTTGTAATATAGAAATATTTCTCTCAACCTCCCGTAATTTTGGAGTTTTGATGCAGTAACAGTGACTTTAAAATGGTACCAAAGCAACCGAAGTTCAAATCTCAACGTGTGCGCATTAGAAAACATAAAAACATCACTGCATAAAATCCAACATTTCGACGGTAAAAGGGTGCTTGCCTCATCGGGTCGTGTTAGAATATAGAACTATCTCCCTGAGTCCTCACCATAACTTTAGAGTTTTGGTGCAATGGCATGCGGTGAGGGTTGAGGGAAATAGTTTTGTATTCTAATAGGCTCTCGCAAGTTAGAGCCTTTTTATAGGCTAAAGAGTGAGCTTTTGCACAATGATATTTTTTAATCCGCTTTCTAAATGCGCTTTGGGTGAGACTTGAACCTGAGTAGCTGACGCAAACAATGTTGTTAAAAGCATTATGAAGCGCGCCTCACTCGCAGGGCGAGGCGCAGGTGTGGGCCCTGCTGCCCATGTGAGGCGCAAGGCCAACACAAGGCGTGCGCCTCGGACCTTTAACAAACCTGGGTCTCACCCCATTTTAAATAAGTCTACTAGTTATCCAATAAAAAAAGAAAGTGGCCACATCCCATCCCCCAACAAAGCAATTAAAGAAGAAATATCCAAAATGAGATCTATGATTAAGGCTAATCCTCCTGCGATGGTGTGTGGCAATCTCCTTTCCGGTGACAGTTAAGGCTCTTTGGTAAAAAATAATTTTGATTTTTTATTATGTAGTTTTTATTTTAGAATTGCTTTCGTCCTTCTCTTTCTAGTGTTGCTCTTGTTGTGGTTGTCAATGTTCTTCTTCAGATATTTTTCGCCTCCTTCACTTTTGTATAGTCGTTACTCCTGATGTTGTTCCTGCTTTACTTCTTCTCTCCTCTGCCTCCATCTCTTTCCAGCTGTTACTGTTGCTTTCATTGTTGTTGCTACCCTTCTTCTTCAGACTTCTCTCTGGTTTATGTTATATGTTGTTGTTGCTAGTGCTATTTCTGATCTTTTTCTTTTTCTTATTTCCTTCTATTGTTATTGTTGCTTTTAGTGTTGTTGCTTCTTCAATTCTTCTTCACTGTAAACCTGCAGTAATAATGAGTTTAAGTTAGTTCTTCTTCTTCTGTTATCTCTATGAGCCCCTGTTACAGTTACGCCTTGCTGAAGTGAGGCATTGCGCCTCATTTGCGTATTGCGCCTCAAACATGTTTGGCCATTTATGCCTCGCAGTGTGTCTTGCACCTTAGACAACACTGGACATAGGACGGAAAGAGGAAAACTAGGGCTCAAAAAATTAGAGAGTAAATTAGGACTTGTGTGAAATTGAGGGGAAAATAATCAAGGATTTGAGAAATTGGAAAAAAAAAAGATGAGATTAATTTGGGTCTCTCACCCAGGTGATCTCTCACTGTTTCCATGCATCGCACAAAGAGATTTAGATTCGGGCCTCACACCTAGGAAAATAGCTCTTCCACTCCATACCTCATACAAGAAGATTCGAAAGAACCCAATTAGGATTTCAATCCCTCAAAAATTTAATCATTCATTCATTCCTCCCTAAACAAATAACTACAACACTATAAATAGAAAATTAAACTAATAAAAGAAAATGAAAGACTACTAAAATAACTAATAAAAGACTAATGCTGATTCTAATCGAATGTCTTCCAAGTCTTGGTTGGTTCTCCAAATTCTCTCCTCATTGGAGAAAACTCATCTCTGAGTTTCAAAATGAACTCGTCCTTCCGTTCTCTATAGTAAATACATCGTTTCGGACTTGGACCGTGGTTGAATTCAGAAATCAATAATTGGGCAATTCACCCAATTGAATAACTCACTCATTTCATGCATCGCATACAAAGAATACAAAAAATTAAAGACTGAACCAACGCGTCTAAATCTGAAACGGGCCGGAATGGAATTTCAACATTTCAGAATGAATATTTTAGGCTTGTTGAAAAGAAATTTTTCTCCACTTTGATCTCGAACCATTGGGGTGTGTAAAAGAGTCTCTCACGATTCCAATGCCTCAAAAATAACTCGAATCGGCTTCCGAACGAGTAAAAACGGATCGAAGACAAACCTATCCACTTAAAGGTTGAAGCGGTGTCGGGTTGGATCTGTAGTGGGTTGGGTTAGTAACTTGGATCGGGTCTGCAATAGTTAAGTCAGGTAGAATCAGGTGCAGACATGTCCGGTTAGACCCTGTAGTAGATCAGGTCGTGCTACTAACGGGTCGGGTTCCCTGCAGACCTTTTCAAACTCGGCTTCTCTGTGGAGGCATGAAAAGGGCAGCATGAAAGTCAGTCAGTTGTCATTGACATAGCAATGAGGTGGCAAGATCGATAAAGGGGTGGCGAAGGTCCTGTCAGCGTCGACGATGCTCGGCGATGGCAGGATTGTTGTCGAAGAGGATGGTTGTTGCGGGTGTTATCGACGAAGATGAGGTCGAGATCCAAAGTCAGATATGGAGTCATCTCGCAAGATCGAGAGAAGGAAGTGGTCGCAGTGGTGAGGTTGAGAGAGGGGGCCGGGTTTGGGTTATTATCGCGAGGGAGGCTGAGGTTGTCGAAGGTGACGTGAGACGAGAAAGTGGGTGAAGACGAGATAAGTTTCAATCGCGATCGAGTCAAAGTTGATGTCGGGTTGGGTTTTCGGGTTGAGGAGAGAATCTAAAGTCGAAATCTAGGGTTAGGTTTGGGTAGAGGAGAGAAGAAGGAGATTATGAGAAAAACAATGAACAATGAATTTTGGAACTATTTAAGGATTTTTGGGGGATTTTTGACTGATTTTTTAATATTAACATTTTTATGGAAGGCAGGAATAGATCTAGGGTTTTAGGATTTTTTTTCTTTTTTTTAAAAGAAAACCTACGGGTTTGGAAGAAAAGGAGAAAAAGAAGGAAAAGGAGGAAAACCTATATGTAGGGTTTTGGAGTTGTGAAAGAAATCAGAAATTTAGCTCTGATACCAAATTTGACACAAGACGAAAAGGAGAAAATTAGGGTTTAGAAAATTGGGGAACAAATTAGAGTTTGTGATGAAATTGAGGAAAAATAATCAAGGGTTTGGGAAATTGGGAAAAAGATAAAAAAAAATTGATTTGGGTCTCTCACTCAGGTGATCGGTCACCCACTCCATGCATCGCACAAAGAAATTTAGATTCAAGGCTTACACCCAGGAGAATCGCTCTCTCACTCCATGCCTTACATAGATTCGAAAGAACCCAATTAGAGTTTCAATCTCTCAAAAATTTAATAATTCATTCATTCCTCCCTAAATAAAAGAACTACAACACTATAGATAGAAAAGAGGTCATGTGCACTATTCGTACATCAAATAAAGAAAATAAAAACTAATAAAAAATAAAATACTACTAAAATAACTAATAAAAGACTAATCCTAATCCTAATCAAATGTCTTCCAAGTGTTGGATGGTTCTCCATTTATAGCTCTTATACCATGTCAGGAAAACCACTTTACCCAAAGGCACCTAATGTGAATTTTGATAGCTTATTTCATAACACCAAAGTGGAACCCAACTTTCTGAGCATAGAGATGTAGAAGATTAGGTGAATCTTAGTCATTGGGGAAAAGATGTTCATAGGTCTATAATTAATTCGGTTTAACACTTCCTAGGGTTCAAAGAACTTTAGCGGAAGCTTGTGTGTGTTTCTAGCAACTACCTTGCTTGTCTACAAGGTTGTAATCTGGAGCACACCTAAATCCCTCAACCCAACAAGAGTTTGCATTTTATTTTTCATTCCTTCCTTTGCTAGCACCAAGTCATCCTTGAGTAATTGTTGCACAAACACCAGCTTGCAACTGCTTCTGTACAAATGATTGTGGTTGATACATCTGAGGAGAGTAGCACACAGCTATCTCAAATGGAATGTGTATGGTGGATACATTTCATGTTGTATTATACCAATTTCTAACTAGGTGATCAATCTATACCACTCCTGAGGCTTATGAAAATAAAACAGCTATCGCATGTCATGTAAGATCAGTGTTCGAAAACTCGGCCGAGTCGGATACGACTCGGCCCCCTCCGGTTTGACTCGGAGGCCCGAGTCAACAGAGGATCGCCGAGTCGACCCGGATCGGGTCCGACTCGGACCCGATCCGGGCGACTCGGCGCCCGTGACTCCCTTAAAACGCGCTGAGGGAGAGAGAGAGATCAGATCTGATCTCTCTCTCTCTCTCGAGCTCGCCGTCCCCCCGCGACGCCCTCGCCGTCCCCCCGCTTCGCCGTAGCCGTCGCCGTCGGTCTGCAGGTAAATTCTCCCTCTCCCCTCTCCCCTCTCAGTCTCTCTCTCTCCCTCTCTCTGTGCCTCTCTCCTCTCTTTCTCTGTCTCTCTCCCCCGCAGCGGCACTCTCTCTCTCTCTCTCCGCAGCGACTCTCTCTCGCGGCTCTCTCTCTCTGTCTCTCTCTCTCCGCAGCGACTCTCTCTCTGTCTCTCTCTCTGTCGGACTCTCTCTCTCCCTCTGTATCTCTCTCTCACTATGTATCTCTCTCTCTCTGTCGGACTCTCTCTCTGAATCTCTCTCTCTGTTTGACTCTCTCTCTCTGTATCTCTCTCTCTGTCTCTCTCTCTCCCCCTCTCAGTCTCTCTCCCCCTCTCTGTCTCTCTCTCTCCCTCTCCATGTCAGTCTCTCTCTCTGTCGGACTCTCTCTCTCACTCTATATCTCTCTCTCTCTCTCTCTGTTTGACTCTCTCTATATCTCTCTCTCTCTCAGTCTCTCTCCCCCTCTCTGTCTCTCTCTCCCTCTCCCTGTCAGTCTCTCTCTGTCTCTCTCTCTCTCTGTCCCTCTCTCTCTCCGTCTCTCTCTCTCCTCCATTGTGTTCCCCTCTCTCTCCTCTGTCTTCGTCTCTCTCTGTTCCTCTCTCTAATTAATTTGCATTTAATGTAATTTAATTTAGTTTAGTTTAGGTAAAGTTAATTTAACTTAATTTAGGTTAATTTAATCTAATAAAGTTTTGTAATTAAGTTAGGTAATTTAATAATTTTATTGAAGTTAGGTAATTAAGTTAGTGTAGGTTAATCTAGTATAAACTAGTTTAGTTTAATTTAATGTAGTTTCATTTAATTGAATTTAATTTAATTTAAATTAGTTTAGTTAACTTAATTTAGGTTAATTTAATTTAATAAAGTTTTGTAATTAGGTTAGGTAATTTAATAATTTTATTGAAGTTAGGTAATTATGCATGTATTTTGATATTTTTCTACCGACGACGCTTGTATTTATGCTTTCACGTTATGTTTTGAGTGTTAGGTGATATGTTTTGAATATGTGATGCATTAATTTTGATGTTTACATTTTTTTATGATTTGTCATAATTTTTTCATAATTTTTTGGCGTTCTATGTAGCGTTTTGCGCGTATCGTCCGAGTCCGATCCGAGTCGCCGAGACCGATCCGTCTCGGTGCCGGCCGAGTCGGCGGCCGAGACTGAGACTTTGAACCATGTGTAAGATTTAATTGCTTAAATCATTTGTAAGTGGCAAAGTGGTGTTAAACTACTAAGGACTACAATTTTATTATACTTAAAAGAATGACAAAATATAATTACAAAGAAGCATGAGCAATCCTCTCCTTATAGACCCATACAAAACCAAGTCCTATCGGACTGACTCGCAATACTATTAGGTTTTTATAAGACTCCAAATATTAAGACTCAGTAACCAAGCAAATTTGTTAGTTACTAGTTACGTAATATATCTAATGTCCCCATTAAACTCACAATGATATATCATCAAGAGTTTGCCTAAAACTGAAAACATATATTGTTGAAGTGCTAACAACAAATATTGAATTTTCGACCCTAATGCCAAACTGCTAAATTGATGCACAAAACTACTATTTGCCGATGCGGATGTTGAATTGTTGACGCCAATGTCTATCAAACTATTGAAATGCAAACCAAACCAAACCTAGTAGAAATTGCAAACTAAACCGAGCTAAATCTGAATTGGACTAAAAACTAAATTGGACCAAACTCAAATACAATCCTTTGATCTACCTTTGAAATCTCAAACTAACGCAAATGGCAATCTTTCTGATCCTCCATTTTAAACTATAATACTTGACAATCTTTGTAATCCTCTCTTTAGGAACTCAAACTATAATGGATCGCAATCCTTTAGAATAGAAAACATAAATACATCCCTAGTTGAATTCTCGTAAAAATACATATCCAAACTCCAATACTTTTGATTCTTCCTTGAGCTCCAATCACATAAAACCTGAGATCCTCCCATGGGACCATACAAATAAAAAAAAACATAATCAAATCCATACACAAAAGTCCAGAAAAGAAAAGGTTTCTAATAATCAACTTTTTCTGTTACTTTTTGTTTTCATCTTTTCTTTTTACTGTTTTATGTTTTCTACTTTCCTTTCTTTGAAAGAGAAGAAGTGGAGAAGGAAAGCTAGAAGTAGAGAAGAAAAAGAAGATCATTGGAAAGAAAGAAAGAAAAAAGAAATTAGAACTAATCAAGAACAAAGGATTAAGGTTTTGATACCATATTAAACTACAACGGACGATGTATACTTAAAAGAATTACAAAATACAATTGCATAAAATCCCGTGTAACCCTGCCGTATACAGACCCCATACAAAATCAAATCCTAGCCAAACTACGACTTGAAATACTACTAGGATTCTATAAGACTCATATACTATTCAGACTCTAAAACCAAATAACCCTATTAGTTAACTATACTTATTATATCTAATTGTTGGCAACCTTGCAAATGAAATATTAGTCAGAATGTGTTTTTTTCCTCTCGCTTATTTTTTGTTTATTTGGGAATAAGGGGCGGATGTGGGGGTGGGGGAAGTAGACTATAGAGTTGGGGAAAACAACGGAGATACAAAAACACCATCAAAGAAGACTTGACCAAAATTTAAGATGAATGTATGTCACTCCTCTTGAATATGGACTAGTAAAAGATAATGTTTGTGTTGGGGAGTTACACGGGCTTTCACGTGGGAACACGATGGGCCTTAAACAGAAACTGAGAACAAATCTAACCCAAAAGCTTAAGCTTGTAGGTAGAGGCCTGCACTTTTTATTTAAGTCCATCATTTTTCTAGTCGTGTGACTATATTCTCACATGAATACCCAACAGTTTGTACATTAATATTTAATTGCTAACCTCAATTTGCATGTGGCAAGTTGGCTGCCTTTCAGCTAGATTCCAGCAAGAATATTTTTCTTCTTTTTTGTTTGTCAAGGGGTGTAGAGTGTGTAATATTCCAAAGCCTTTTTCACTAAATTCCAACACATGAATAACCCTAAAATATTATACCATGTATTTATACTTCATTATCATATTAATACTAAGTGGAGCACATGTTTACTTTAATGCTATAAAACATTAAGCATGATATCATGTTTATATTAACTAATCATGCAAATCCAGAGGCGGAGATTCGTATTTTACCAGCCAATTAGATACCCGAAACAGGTGAAGAAAGTGAAGATGCCAGAGTACCGGCGGAACAGGATCATGGAACCGTATCCCAACGCCATCACCATGATAAAATGAAGATTGGACGAGAAGCCAAAGGACAGATACGACAATATCGCGCCCGAGAGCCCATTGTAGAGATGCTTCGCTCGGGTTCCGGGCACGATCCTGCACGCGAAGCTGACGGGGAGCGTCGCCGCGAAGCAGAGCAGGAAGCGGAGCACCGGCATCGACACGCCGAGCGCGGACGCCATTGATTCCATCTCGAGTTCCATCGTCGTCGCGATGATCTGGCGATGACGATGCTAGGTTTTGCGAGGAAAAATAAAAGGGGAAAAAAGACAAATTTGGGAATTGGGAGGAATTTGTTTAGTGTACGGAGATGGCGTCGCTTGCAATCTTCCTTCGGGTTTGGCCGTTACGGGGTCTGTTTCTGTTTCGGGGCAACGCGTCGGCTTCTCTCGCTATTTTGCCGACAGCCTGGCCTACCTCGCGTGGGGCCCGCGGGTGAGGAACTGGGGCTGTTTTGCTTTGTTTTAACATTTTTCGGGTTTTTTTTAGTAGAGTTTGGATGTAAGGAATCCGAGTGAAGTGAGGAAGTGGGGAAGTATAATTGCTCATTTTCCTATCTATCCAAACACCGGAAAAGGAAAATAAGAAAAAACCCTTTTCCCTTTTTCATCTCTCTTTTACACAACCATTTTCTCACTTCCAGAGTGCTACAGTTAATTTTGTGGTCATGTAAATCTCATTTATAATAAGTTATAGCATAAAACAGTTAATTTTTTGGTCATGTAAATCTCACTTGCATTCTAATTACAATCTATTTTTTATTTTTCTTAATTAATTTTTATTTTAATATTATTTTGCGGTCAACTTTGTGGTCAACTTTTCCATTTCCACTTTTCATTACCATCCAAACACCGGAAACGACAAAACATTTTCCAAACCACACTTCCCAACAACCATCCAAACACCAGAAAACTTACTACTCATTTCCCTTTTTCCTAAAGGAAATAAATCTTACTTACTACTTCCTCACTTCACACCAATTCCTTAAATCCAAACAGACCCTTTGTTGAAACTTTTTCTATTTAATTTCTTTTTTTCTTTCTTTTTTGGTAGGGAAAAAAGTTTGTTAACATTGATATTGCTTCCCGCTGCTGGGTTAGGCGCTACAACTGGCCTGAAATGATGTGAAAGCATCATGAGTTAAATGGCCAAGTCGCACGCCTCAAGTCTTTTTAATCATTTCATTCAAGTTATTTCTTTCTTGTGAAAAAAGAAAATAAATGGCGTGTAGCTTTAGATATTTTACTCAACTTCATATTATACAAATTTTCTTATCAGAAAAAATACAAATTTTTATTTCATCATGTTCGCCTGGTCAGTATAACTATGGATCAATATAGATTGGTTCCATTTCTGTCTAAATTTCCGCGTAAATGATCCTTTAAATGCGCTCTTACGATTTTCGGGCTTAACTTGCAAAATGGGTCTAAATTCCGCATGTGAAAAGAAATATGGATATTTCACATAATAAACATTTAATGATTAGTACTGCAAAAAAAAATTTGTTATTGAGGCAAACAGCTATTTATTAAATTGCTCATAAATAATATCATATACAGTCCTCCGACATTAATCAACAAGTTCTAAAGAAAAATCCGAGCCCCACAACTTAACCAGTCTGCGGGTTGATTTGCTTTCTTAAAGGTGTGTGTCAGCTTCCAATAACCGTTTTCATAGTTCATTGACTGACAAGTGACAACTAGATTTCACACGTCGCTTGAACACTTGCTATCGTAGTCTTCAATCCTTCCGACTTTTCTGGGAGCCTTGTAGCTCAGCGTTAATCACGTTATGGATAGAACTATCAAATACCTTGCACAGAATATTTTACCCACTGTATCTCTTGCTACAAAAGCGTATCCTGCTCCTCCTTCTGCAAGCCGTCGTAAAAGAATTAGTTGCAACTTTAAAAATGTAATCTTTCCACTGTGAGCACAAATTAATCATTTATTTATTTATTTTGTTTTATAAAACTTCTTCCTCCTCAGAAAGAACGAGGCAAGAAGAAATAGAATGAAAAAAGTATAAATAAAATGAATGAATAACAGATGAGAAATATTATTTTATTATTATTATAGAGGTAAAATCTAAAAAGTCATTAGTCTATGATGTAATCAGTAAGAAAAGTTATCATAGATGTCATGGAACTAATTTCTTTCTCTTTTTCTAAAATAGTTTTTCATTTTTTTTAAGTATGCTAGGGACTTGACTTGAAAAAGTTCATAATAACAAATTTGGGTTTATAACCATGTCTTTCAAATGCACAATTTTTATAAAAATTACTGATGGGTCTCTTTAATCTAGTCAGAATATCTATTCCAGACATTTATTAAACAAGACGAGTTACCAACTTAACTCACATGTAGACAAGTTACTTTGAACCAACACTCTTACATGCAAATATATAAATTGGTGCATACTTATTTAGGATTCTTTAGAGAAATCTAAAGATATGCAATTATCCACAAAAAAGAGTCACTTACAACGATGAGGGAGCGTAAAGATGAAACCTTCTATAAGGTGTTAGACCTTCGCATAAGATATCTACAGAAGATTTTTTTTTAAACAAAGAGAGGTTACAGGATTCTTCTCTGGAGATGGCAAGGGGTTGTGTTTATGTCACCTCGAGGCCTTAAATTAGGATTTGAGGAAAATATGAAGTTTTATTAATTTTCTTTTACGTTATTATCTTAAAACAACCAAGCCTCTTTTTGGGCGCTCACGTGGATACAGAAATATGTTGAATAATGTAATTTGGTGTTTTCTTTCCTTTGCAAACATGTATGTAATTCTTGTGTGCTAGTTGTGCAGTTTGAGGTACTCAACATTTTTTTTTGGGCAAAAGATAATAATTTTCCTGTAGCATTTCCTATAAGTTGGAAATGGATTTAACATATTCTTTGAAAACTACGTGTTTTGTACTTCGTAGAGGTAAGTAATATTCTTTAAGAATAACTTCTTGCTGTTTGGTTGTCGTAACTGGCTGTAATTCGTAGTTGTAATTGGTAAAGTCTTTTACAATTGTAAATGAGTTACATGAATGTAAATTTTACGGTGTTTGGTTGGCAATATAAAATTGTAAAGTGGGAAAGTGTATTGTACTTTACGGTGTTTGGTTATCGTAATGTATAAGTCGTAAGTGAAAAAGTTGATCACAAAATTAACTATTTGATGATTTTAAAAGTTTTAATATTACAAATAAATATTAAAAAAGTTAAATATTAAATTTTTTTTAATATTAATATAAAAAATATTACAAATTTGTATGACCATAAAATTAACTGTAACTGAGCTGTAAGTGAGTGGTAACTGGATTGCAAGTGAGTGTTAGTTGAGTTATGTAAGTCTTTTACGAATTACGGTCTAAACAAACGCCGTAGTTGTAACTGGGTAGTAAGTCATTTACGAATTACGGAGTTTTACGCGAAACAAACGGCCCCGATGGCAATTGTTGAAGCTTTCTTGCAACAAATGAAGCGTGTCAATAGTGAAATCTTACCCACAACTTCAAATAAAAATTGATTGCCATTGTTTTCTTTGAAACTCAAATCCTTGGCTCGTAGTATATATCGATATCATTCTAGGTGTTTCATGGAGCATAAAACGGTTCATAGGAATTTTGTAAACTTCAAGTGTTATTCAACGACTATAGGAAAATTTAAAAGTTTTTAGGAGTTTTAATGTGTTTATTTTAAGACTTTATTAATACAAGCTCCCTTTAATAAGAAAGGTGGTGTGTGGGTGTGGGTGTGGGTGAGGGGAGGGGGTTGAGCCATGCATATCTAAATTTTCTTCTTAATTTGAATCATGCATATCTAGAATTTCTTTTAGTTTATGAGATGATATGGTGTGTAGATATGTGTATTAAGAAGGAAGGAAGCTGTATTTTTTTGAAAAGGAGTGGGGTTCTATGAATGTCAGAGGACGAGAAGTTTATAAACAAGAGGAGATGACCCTAACAACTCTGTAACCATGTCTACAAACGAGGTAGCCCACATATGTTAAAAAAGAATGTGGCAAAAAGTAAAATAGGCTAGTCCAAGTGGTTAATCACATTTTATCCCAAAATAAAAGAGGAGAATGTGTCATCTATAAATTCCACAAGCAAATAAATTAACCAACATTGTGGGGTAAAACATCACAAACTTTTAATCTAGAATGGTCTGCTTAATTCATCTACTAAAAATAGAAGAGAGAGCCTATATAAAAGAGGAGAGTTGGAAAACTATCCACAAATAAGTTTTTATTTAGAAACTCTCCTTGGTTCTTTATGTCCCAAATATAGAACCTGGTAAGGCTTGACTGAGTATATAAATAGACTTCTTTGAGTATATATTGTTGACCCAAAGGCCCATCGCTCTAGTTTTGATGATAATTAACTCACGTAGTTATAGTATAATGATCTTGTGTTTAATTAGTCTTAGATATTTGATCAAGATCTTAGTAGGTGTTTAGCTTCAACAAAGGATTTGAAGTTAAGTTTTGGAGCTAGCACGTGTTGATTTAAGAGTTTGCGCATCAAGATCACATCAAGTACTCAAGAGGAGTCTAGCTTCTTCGATCAAGATTTGGACCAAGTCAAGAAGGAGAAGAAGATTTTCAAGAAGACTTGTGTCGGATTTTGTAAGTGTCAAGATTTGTTTTTAGATAAATGTAAAGGATAGATTAGTTGGTGGATTGCTCAAGTTCATACCACACACACGAAAAATTTATATGTGTTTTAGAAATTACCATTTTAATTTTTAAGCTTCAAAATATACACGTGTTTTATCAAAACTTATTTTAGAGTTTATTGTCAAAAACATAGGTATTTCATCTTATATATATAGTGGATCATATCCATACACACTAAGCTTCAAAAGTGTTTAAAATATCTTATTTTTGTATTTAGAGAAGTTTTAGAAAAGTTGTTTTCAAATTTGGATATTGTTTTTGAAAAATATAAAATTTTATTTAGACCAAAATTTCTATATCACAAAAATAGTTCAAAATGTTTGTAATATGTTTTGATTTTTAATCAAACATGTGTGTGTATCAAAGTATATTAATGAACTTATTTTTGTAGAATTTATGAGAATATATGGGATTTTATTAAAGACAAAAAGACGAAGTTTTAATCCCTATATATGGCTGACCAGGTCTTCTGGCGATCGACCAGGCTGGTCGACTGGACTAGAAGTCGGTCGACCAGGCGGTCAACCGATGTGTACAAACGTGCATAGCCAGGGGTCGGTCGACCGCACGGTCGACCGTGTAGAGAGCTTCGCTCTCTGGATCTGCCCGGTCGACCGGGAGGTCGACCGTTAGGTCAAATGCCCAGTTTTCGGTCGACCGTCCGGTCGACTGATTTTCCTAACGGTCGAAATTCGACCGTTGGCGGTCGACCGGCCGGTCGACCGACAGCAAAGTTTCCTGTTAAGTTGGCTCCAACGACTATATTTGTTAGGCCTATAAATTGGGGTAGTTTTGGGCTGTTTTCTATAAGATTTTGGAGAATTTTAAAGCTAGTTTTTCACATCTATTTCAGAGGTTTTCTCCACTTGTTTTAGAGCTAAAACTTTCATATCAAAAGGAGAGTTTTTAAGAGTGGTTTTCAAAAGAGATTTCTTGAGTTTTTCTCCACAAATCTATCCAAGTTTTTCTCACACATACTTCAGCCTTCCATTGCTATATTAATCCTATAGGATCTTTGTTGTGAGAGTGTTTGAGGTGATCAAAGTGTTTAGATCACCAATATGTTCATCTTGTATTTGAGGAGACGAACTTGCGGGTTCGTGTTGTTTCGAGTTCTTATGGGAGCTCGGTGTAAAGGTACGACCTCGACAAGCTAGTATGCTTGCGTTTGTTGTTTTTGCGAGAACAAGAGAGGGACTAGTGAGTCCAAGAGTTATGTGTGAGCTCCTTGTAGGTGTTGCGGTACTGAGTGATCCGGTAGGATCGTTTTTAGTGGAAATCCTTCAAAGTGTTGAAGGCGGGGACGTAGAGTAAGGGTGCTCGAACCTCGAAACAAATCTTTTATGTTTGCGATTGCTCTCTCCATCTCTCACTTATGTTTATATCTTGCATGCTCTTATTGTTCATACTCATTACTTGCTTGATATGCTTGTGCTTAAATTGATATATGCTTGGGATTGTTTGCTCGCACTTTTATTCAACCAAGAGAGCCATAACGGCACCTCAACTCTTATCAGAGGAATCTTGCGGAGATAGTTCAGAGCCCTTCACCGAGAATTCGGCTACACTCTTATGTTATACCTTGTTTGTTTAGCTTAATAGTTTTAATTTGCATAAATAGTATTTAATTCCGCATTAATACATCATTAGATTAGCTATTCACCTATTCACCCCCATCTAGGTGAACTTCACATACATAAGTTAAATAAAAATCTGTAACTTTCCTTGCAAAAATTAGAGTTGAGTTATATTATAAATTTATTTCTCTTATCATTAACAAAGAGAAGACATGAACTTAAATTTATGAGTTAGTTTTTAATTTTAAAACCTTTTTATTTCTTTGAACAGTAACCAGTTATGTTTAGTGGTATTTTGGTCTGAAAGCATAATTGTTGTATTACTTGTATTTATAAAGATAGGGGACGGATATTGCCACCCCAAAAAATGAGGAGACACCTACCCGATTTCAATCTGAGCTGATTTACTATTATACCCCTATATCAAGAGACCCATATACCTTTTAAAAAGATTATATATACAAAAAAAACCAACATACTGATAGAGGCACCCATATGTGAATGAAGGCACCCCCACCCTCAATCCTCTTCCTCTTTCTTCTCGATCCATTTCATTACACGACCATTTTTTTAAAAAATAAACTACAAAATTTGAAGCATCCGGACCAAAAAAATCACCCACATTTCCTTATTGACAATTATGGGTAAGCAACTAATCACTTAAAGCATTACAACAACGAAAATGTAAGTTTTCTATTTTAAATCATAGATTTTAGTGTTTTTATTGGGGTGGATTCACCTCCTGTTCTGTCGATGATTGCCGAACAATGTTATGTTCGTTCGGTTTAATACAATCGAATATAAAACAAAAGTCCGGCCATCACTGGCCGAACAGTTGCTTAAAGTTCGATCAGATATACCGAATAAAATTTGTTTGTTCAGTACTTCATAACTGAACTATGAGTTAATTTTTGACACTGTTTGTCCGAACAGATATATGCATACCGATTTAACCGTGTGCCTTTTCAAATAAACTATCTTCAGGAGCAATCTTCTACCCATTGTAGCAATATCAGTACAGAGCTTATACTTGACTACAATAGAGACTTCACCATATGTGAGATATGTCAAAGTCGAGAGGCATTGATAATGTGGGCTCGAGAAGTTGATAAGTCGCAGGGATTTTTTATCATTATCAAGAAATTTGATGCTAATAGTGAAAAAATGGAAGGGTACTTCTTAGTTACGATAGAGAGGAAACATGTAGAAATAGAAACTTAAAAAATCAGAGCAGCAAGGATTCGAAAACTGCCGGTAGCAAAAAAAAGAGTGTTTAATCCTATCGAAGGGCAAGGAGTTGTCCCACAATGAAGGGTCGGTGCTTTTAGTTGCATTTGGCATTCATCACCATTTGATGACAGAAAATTTGGAAGGACATTCTTTTACCGGTAGATTATCAGAAGAACAAAATAAATTGGTTGTAAATATGTCAAAGACTCTTGTTCGGCCAAGAGATATTTGCATATATTGAAACAAAGAAATAATCTCAATGTGAGCATATTGAGGACAATTTACAATGCAAGAAAGAAACATAAAATCGTGGAATATGCCGAAAGGTCACAAACGCAACAATCAACGAAGAATCTTTCATAACACGCGTACATTGAGGTTCATAAAAGTTGTCTCGATACAGACACTGTTAAAGATATCCTCTGAGCTCACTAAGCTAGAATTGATTTGTTGCATGTGTTTCCCTGAGTCTTAATAATAGATTGCACATGCAAGACTAACATGTGTTGATTATCTTTGATGGAGATCATTGGGTTACAAGCACTGAAATGACTTTTTTCTATTATGTTTGTGTATTTAGAAGCCTAACAGAAGATAATTTCAGTTGGTGCTTAGATAGTTTAAGGTCGTTGATGCATGGCTGGCACATGGCATGTGTTATTGTCACTGACAGAGATATAGCATGATGAATGTCATAAAGAAAATATTTTCTACCTCTCATCATTTATTATGCAGATACATATAAGGAAAATATTCTTTCTCAATGCAATAAAAGTTTAGACACAAAAGAGAGATTTGACTTATTCATGGCTTCATGGAATATGTTGGTGATGACCGAAAGCAAGGATGAATTTGTTTGATTGTCTGGTCAGCTAAATGAGAACTTTTGGACATGTACTATTTGGACGTGTACGACCGAACAGGCTATTACTATCACGTCAACTACAACCGATCAGAGAGATTATATTCGATAGTTTGTTACCGAATAGTGTACTCGATTTTATGCACTCGTTGCGACTGATTTATCAGACTGATAATATGTATTGTTTGCTAAAAAAACAAATACCTTCACATATTTCATTAACCAAACAAACATCTGAAACATATTTAGTACAAAAAATATAGTATCAGATACAACTGTTTACTACTTATTTTTAAATTTACTCTATGTTCTTACTATTGGTAGATCTGCTCGTCTAGAGTGGAGGCAGATGCCTCGGACGAACTAAACTCAACGTCATCCAGTGCATCTATCATTCTATGTAGCATATGGTATAGATCTGGTACAATGTGTGGTCCAGTTGCCCTCTTTTGAAATATAGGTTCGGCAATTTGCTTAGCACGAGCTATTCGCTATAGTGAAAATATACAATATGTTAAGAAAATAACATGCGGGGTTAAAACAAAAATTAACTTATATTACCTGAGCAAGCATAATAACATTGACTTCCTCACCACATGTATGACCGGAAGCCAAGGACCGATTAGACGAATTTGAATGATTGATGAGATATCCATCGATACCAATCCATATATCCATCTATAGTGTCCCATTGGCACCTCAACGATACGCTCATTTCCTCTCGCGATAGTACGTAGGACTGCCATCTTTTTCAGAAAATATCACTCCATGTGTAGGACACCTAGTATTTATTTGCAATATACTCTTTTCTAACGTTTTTCGGTGCAAGTGGCGAGAGAGATATAATCTGAACCCTACCAAATTGTCTAAGCACATTCTGGATGATAAAGTTCGACGATATCTATGTACTCGAGATATCCACTGAAATAACAACTGAAATGTAGTTAATGACAAATTGACAATCTCTGGAGTCCTGATATGGATTCCATACACCTACGAATGAAAACAAGTATTGTTAATATAATCTTCATTGAAAAATTGCAATTATATATGATAATTTACCTCATTTGCTCGCAAGCAAATCAAGTGATTCACGCCATACCCATATGCACACCCACAAAAGATCATTGGTATAGTTTATGTTATGAGGGGGACGCAAGCTAAAAAGGGCTCATAGATCCATGCATGTTGATCAAATTATATTGAGTATATTTATAAAAATTATTTAGATAATCATATGGTAGTTTTAATAATACCCTACAAGTGGTAGATATCTAGCAATCTACTTAACTCCACCTCTTGAAGCACACCCTAACTGCCTAAATAGGTATGCTAATGCAACAGCTTCCCAGGCATATGATGAAACCTGACCGAGGTTCTCAAATAATTTCAGATATTCGATGGAAACTCTCATTCCACTCTTGTCACTGAATAAAGTATAACCCATCAAGTACATCATAGGCTATAGCAGGGCACTGAATACATCGCTCTGACTCTGCATCAACGACATCAGAGAACTTGGAACAAAACCATTCCAATCTTATTGAGGCTCTGCAGACAAGGCCCAACTCATCCTGTGCATCTCGCGGCGACACACCAAGTAAACTGACAAGCATTCATCTGGCATTGATCATTCCATGGGGCGTGTTCACACAATGGCCATCACTGGATACGTCCACAAGTGTGGGAACATCATCCAGTGTGATTGTTATTTCTTCGAACGACATGTGAAAAGTATTTGTTTCAGGCTGTTACCGTTCCACAGATGCAGAGATCACAAATCTGATTTACCCTTATGTAGGAAATGATTGTCAACTCTTGCAATTCAGATTACATAGTTAGCAAATTGACGATTCAGTGTGTTATCGTCCCATGCCCAATCACTTAATTTTGCCGCATGTGTAATGTATTTGAGTGGATCTCTCTCCTGAAAATTTTGTTTTTAGCACGGTAATATCAATAATGTTTCGGCACATATTCAACACAAAAATTCTTAAAATTAAAATCTTACATCAATATTCTAGATACCTGCTGTAATATGAGTTTTAAAACTCAGCAACAGTGAAACGTCAATCGGGCCAGCCAAAAAATGGTATGTTCAGCTCTTCTGACTCCTCGTGTTCTTCACCTCCTCTATTTGGGGGACCTCTATTTCGAAAATGACAGAAGAGGACTCACCCATTCTACGACGCCTTTTTAAAGCCGTAGGACAAACTCTAGAAGGGCGGTAGTATACATACCTGGGACAGAAAATTTAGACCAGTGTATTTAAAGAAAAAATTTTGTTCGACCATCTAGGACTGAACATTACTATATTTATTCGGTCAAAGATGGCCGGACATATATAGTAACGTTTGATCATAGTACACCGAACAAAAGTTGTGTTCGTTTATCTTAGACTGAACAATTTAACAAATGTTCAGTCATTTATGATCAAACATCTGTTAAATTGTTCAGCCTTAACCACCGAACAACATGCAAACCCATCACGCTTAAAAGCATTTTTTTTTGATTTTAAAGTAATGTAAACTAATTTCTTTGAGTTTTTACTATAATTCCAACACAAACTAACTCTATATATATCAACCATCAAATTGAACGAATCTACCAAAAAATCGTCAAAAAAATTGATTCTGGGGATTCATAAAAGATAAAAAAAATCAAATACCTTCGACGGTCGGGAATGATGGTGGATCAACGACGGGAACGATGGGGGTCGACAGCAGGAGCGAGCTATGTCTGATCGGAGCGGGGTGCGTTCGACGGGTTGACGGTTGGGGGTTAGAACGACAGATTCAATTTTTGGGAGAATTTTGAGAACGAGGGACATGAAAAGGGAGAGAGAGAGAAAGAGAGAAGGTATTTTGGAAATTCTAAAAAAAAAAAATTAAGGTGGCTATGTGTGAGAAAGGATGTAACAGAAATTTGAAAGCGTGTTTTAGGGCCTGTTTGGTCAATGGTAGAAGTGATGAAGTAGTAATAGTTCTCTTTAGAACTTGAGAATTGGCTATAAAATCTTCTAGTGTTTGGATGTTATTGGGAAGTGTGGTTTGAAAAATGTTATGTCTTTTTCAGTATTTAGATAGTAATGTGAATGTAGAAGTGAAAAAGTTAACCGCAAATAATATTAAATAAAAAATTAATTAAGAAAAAAAAATAAAAAATGGACTATAATTAGAATGCAAATAAGATTTACATGATCAAAAAATTAACTGTTTTGTGCTGCAACTTATTACAGATGAGATTTACATGACCATAAAATTAATTGTAGCACCCTAGAAGTAAGAAAATGTTTGCGTAAAAAAGAAAAAAGAAAAGGAAAAGAGATTTTCTTATCTTTCTTTTTTAATATATGAATAGATAGGGAAGTGGGCGGAAGTAAGAAAATAGGGAAGCATAATTGCTCACTTCCCTATCTATCCAAACACTGGAAAAGAAAATGATAAAACCCCTTTTTCTTTTCTCTTTTTCCTTTTACGCAATCACTTTTTTACTTTCAGGGTGCTACAGTTAATTTTGTGGTCATGTAAATCTCATTTGTAATAAATTGTAACTCAAAATAGTTAATTTTTGTGATGATGTAACTCTCACTTGCATTCTAATTACAATCTAATTTTTTTTTCTTAATAAATTTTTATTTTAATATTATTTTGCGGTCAACTTTGCGGTCAACTTTTTCACTTTCACACATTAGATCTAAACACCGAAAAAGTCATTACATTTTTTAAATTATACTTTCCGAAAATATCCAAATACCAAAAAACCTCATTAACTAATTCTCAAATTCTAAAAGGAACTATTGTTACTTTCTCACGCCCTCACTTTCACGCCTAGCCAAAAAGCCCTTAGGGTGCGCTTGGTTGCAAGAAGTGGGCGGAAGTAAGGAAATGGGGAAGTATAATTGCTCACTTCCTATCTATCCAAACACTGAAAAGGAAAATAGAAAACCCCTTTTCCTTTTTTCTCTCTCTTTTACACAACCATTTCCTCACTTTCATAGTGCTACAGTTAATTTTGTGGTCATGTAAATCTCATTTGTAATAAGTTGTAGTATAAAACAGTTAATTTTTTTGACATGTAAATCTCACTTGCATTCTAATTACAGTCCATTTTTTATTTTTCTTAATTAATTTTTATTTTAATATTATTTTGTGATCAACTTTGTGGTCAACTTTTCACTTCCACTTTCATTACCATCCAACACCGGAAATGACATAACATTTTCCAAACTACACTTCTCAATAACATTCAAACACCGAAAAACTTACTAACCAATTCTCAAGTTCCATAGAGAACTATTACCACTTCCTCACTTTCTTACTTTCTCGCTTCCACCCTTAACAAACAAACAGACCCTAAGTGATGAGTGCCTAACTCTAGGGAGTGCCTTGATCAATTCTTGGAGTGGCAGTGTCGGTGCTCATGAAGAGGGTGCCTTCCTTTAGTCAGTCCTCTCACTAAAGCCTCTCAGCGCACGCCCGCAGCACGTGCACGAGCCCGAGCCCCCACGGTCCCACCTTCCACCCAGAGACCTCCAACTGCCGGTTTCTGAAACCGCTCGATCCAGTCTTATCAAGTGGCCGCCCGACGCGTAGCGTTCAGCCCGCCCCGGCAACTGGCTGCAGCCGGTGTCGGTCCAACCCCAGTCCACATTCAATTCCCGCGATGTATAAAACCACGCACAATTGAGCGATGCGACCCTGCCAAAACGAGGCGGTTCGAGAGCTTAATTGCTCCGGAAAAAAAGAGAGGAAAGAGGCTCCTTTTTTGTCTCTTGATTTTCTTTCCTACCTATTTTTTTGTCTATTTTTTCGCTCGATTTCAAACGGTAAGTCTTGCTGTCTTCTTTACTTACCCTAAATTTCGTTGTTTTAATTTTATAATAATAATAAATTTTATTCCCTATTTTGTCTGTCTTGATCGAGCTCTCCCAGCCGCTGAAGCTGAGATCTTTCGTGGATCACGCGAGCTTTTTGGGCATAAATTAGGAGAAGGTCGATTGATTGCGTCCTTTATGCTTTAGGGTTATTTCTTGTTGTTATGTTATTTTGATTTCGCTCGGGCTTAGCTGCAAAGGTTGCATTTTTAGGCAACTAGGGTTTGAAAATTTTGGGGATTTGATATTGCTGTTGGGCTCTCAGCACTGCATGTTGACTTCTTTCAAATTATGCACTTATGCGTTAAATTCCTAGCATTGGTGAGGAGCCCAATTTGGTAGATTCATGTCTGCTAGTTTCTGACGATTAGCCAACTGTTTTTAGTGCAGTTGGGAATTAAATTAGCTGCCTTTTGAACTTGTGAGAAGAGATGCCGACCGTAATTTCTTGTGGGTAGCTCGTTTTTGACTCATAATATGAAGGACTTAGTAAAGGGAGATTTTTGTGCTTGTTGAATCGGATTAAAAAAAAAAAACCATTTGAGGAGAGCGTTTTTTTTCCCCTTTGTTTATAATTTTGTTCATGGACATGTTTTTGCTTTTGTTTCCTGGCAACCTACAAGAGTGGATCCGAGTTTTAGCATGCAAGGTTCTCTTTAGTGTGAGAGGATGAAGTGAAGAGAAAAGGGAAACTTTTGGCATGCTAACTGAATTAGGAGTATTTTTTTCCTCTTTATGTTAGAATTTTTTGTATAAAAAGGGGCATTTTTCTTGATAGGTCTTGCGCTGGAGAGATATCTGGATTCGAGTCGCCAATTGGCGGCTGGCCCCTCATTAACCCCATCCAGGGTTGCTGCAGGTAGAGGCCCTTCCAATTCTTCTGCGGCCTCAGGGATTTTCTTCCAGGGTGATGGCCAGAGCCCAGCCCCTGTGAACTCCATGTCAGGTGCTGCTAGGTCTGGCCTTGGACATGTTTCTGGAGATATGAACCGTGGGCCCCTCAATAGCACCGCAAACTCCTCTGCCCCTAGCATTGGAGCAAGTTCCCTTGTCACTGATGCCAATTCAGCATTATCTGGAGGGCCTCAGCTGCAGAGAAGCACAAGCATCAATAATGAATCCTACATGCGTCTTCCGGCCTCCCCAATGTCCTTCTCATCTAATAACATCTCGGGCTCCTCCGTTATGGATGGCTCATCTATTGTTCAGCAGAGTCCACACCAGGAACAGATGAAGCTAGGGGCCTCTAGCAGTATGTCACATCCAATAAAACAAGAGCCTGGAATAAGTTCGGTCCATGCCCAGAAGAAACCAAGGCTGGATCTTAGGCAAGAAGATGTTTTGCAACAGCAGGTTATTCATCAATTGCTTCAGAGACAGGAGTCCTTGCAAATGCAGGGACATCAGAACCCGCAACTGAATGCAATTATCCAACAGCAGAGGCTTGCACATCAGCGGCAACAGCAGCAGCAGCAGATATTGCAGTCACTGCCACATATGCAGCGAGCCCCGCTGATGTCCCAGCATCTGAGGCCAAGCCACCTGCAGGTACAAGCAGTGCCACCCGCTATGAGACGTGTTTCTGATAGTGGGTTGTGTGCTCGGCGGCTTATGCAGTACATGTATCACCAACGCCACCGCCCCCCTGTGAGTTTTGATGACTTAATTTATGTATTTCTTATGTTTGGCAGACTAGATTTTGGCTAATTTCCTCTCTCTCTCTCTCTCTCTCTCTCTCTCTCTCTCTCTCTCTCTCTCTCTTCTCTCTCTCTCTCTCTCGCTGCAGGATAATTCTATATTGTACTGGAGAAAGTTTGCGGCAGAGTATTTTGCTCCAAAAGCTAAGAAAAGATGGTGTCTGTCACTGTATGAAAATGTTGGTAGCCAGGCTCTTGGCGCTTTCCCTCAAGCAGCTATGGTTAGTTTCCCTTGTTGCTATGTTCTTCATGCTTGTTCGCTTTGATTTCTCATGCATTGTATATTTGCTTGTAGATACTATATTTGCTCCTATTTTTAGCAAACATTCATAAATTTGGAGTGTTGATACTATCACTTGCTTGTGTTGGTTGTATGTTTGCATAACGCATACATGACT
Source organism: Agave tequilana (assembly GCA_038442645.1). NCBI lineage: Eukaryota > Viridiplantae > Streptophyta > Magnoliopsida > Asparagales > Asparagaceae > Agave > Agave tequilana. Next base: position 143,123 of record JAVJIF010012831.1, read on the forward strand.
TGTGCATTTTCGTGCTCTGCTATTTAACTTACAATATTTTATTATTTCTTGCAGGATGCATGGCAGTGTGATATTTGTGGTTCTAAATCTGGAAAGGGTTTTGGTTAGTGCGCCTTACTTTTTTAACATTGTAGTTATTTTCAGTCAGTGCCACCAACTCGCTTTGCGTTTGTACTGGTTTTTTCGTAACTGTGATTACGTTTCTATCTGGCACCCTCACCCTTGCCCAAAAACATGTGCACGAGCGCGCGCGTGTACACACACACACTAAGTTCATTGTTTTTTATGGATCAAATGTAGTGGGTAGGCTCAAGACCTTCACTTCTAGAAGGTTCCTGTGAGATGTTGGATTAGGAAAGGTTTTACACTTAAGCTTGTCAGGTGTATCAAAAATGAAAAGAAAAAAAAGATAAAAAAAGAAACATATGACGTGATGACAAATAAGAATTATGTTTGTCATAGGAGTTACCGTGGACACCTCCTATGACTTCTATAACACTGAACTAGTCTTTTTCACATTCTGTCAACACCATTCCCTCTAATGCTTTAATACTTAAAATATTCAATTGTGGTGACCTCCACAAACTTGATAAAAGAAACTTCTAGTTAAGAGCCTTATAATTAACACACCTTGCGTGGAAGATAGGAAAGTTTACCATGTGCAACTAGCATATCTACATTTCTACTTGTTCACCAGTTGTGGGGTTTTTGAACATGATTTTTGATTTAATTGGATATTTAAGGATACTTTCCGCTACTTGGAGTTTCAGTTACTCTAAAAGAGGCCATCTGAAAGTGAACCAAAAATTTCCCCAATCCATTTGACGTTTTCTGCTTGTATTAACATGTTTTCCTAGAGCTGGGTACCATGTTGAGTGTGTGTAAGGCCAGTTATATGCTGCCACATTCTCGACTAGTCAATGTGAGCAATTCTTGTCAATAACTTTTCTTTAATAATACGAGTCAGCTAGTTGCTTGGGGAATTCAAAACCATAACTTCTACCCATGCACATTCAATTAGATGTTTAAATTGAAAAGTAAACTTACACTCCATTGATTTTGTTCTACAACTTTTAAATGGAAAAGATTCTGAAATGAACCGCTGCTACTCGTATTCTACTTGTGGTAGAATTCATGTACTGGAAGCATCTAGAATGGTGATTCTGTGTTAGGTACATGCAGAATGTCATCGAATGTCACCTGCTATTCTTATGAGTTAAATATATTATTATCATTATTTTATCCTTATAATCTAATCTTATAATTCTTATAAGAAAGTAATAAAGAGAGAAAACATTTTTTTTCAATCCTTTTGACTTCACATGTCGCGTCACATTAAAAATTTTCAGTTTTGAATAGAGATGGCTGAGTGGACTAAAGCGGCAGATTGCTAATCCGTTGTACGAGTTATTTGTACCGAGGGTTCGATACTTGAGCAGAAGAATGATTCTTCTTGAAGCATCTAAGTCTAACTTAATGACGTATTTACTTGTTAGGATCAAATGGTAGTATTGTTTGTTAGCTTATCTACATCATTTTTCATTTTTGGTCCTCCTTTGAGGTCCAGACTTTAATATTGACATTTCCTAATGTATTGTTGATATTGGTTGCACATGCTACACAGAATAAAAGGACAAGGGAAAAAGGTGATATAGATGTAGATTGTTTCTCTCATCTGCTAATTGCTTCTTCTTATGTAAAGCTTAAATCCATTGAGCTTTGTGCAATCTTATTGACAATATGTGGCTATGTTGTTTGAGAACTTTCTATACCATGTACTGATTGGCTTTCTCTTAGTTTAACATGAATTTCCATTACTTGTATATTTCCTTTTTTAAGGTTTGGTCTAGTCTTTTTTTGTCTCTTAGTGGAAAACTTTTGTTGCTTCTACCTTCTTTCAAAATCTGATTAATGGCTTCTGGATTTATTACTGTGGCAGAGGCTACATATGAAGTACTGCCTAGGCTTAGTCAAATCAAATTTGACCGGGGAGTTATAGACGAGCTTTTATTTCTGGACATGCCCCGTGAATGCAGGCTCGCTTCAGGCCTGATGGTGTTGGAATATGCAACTGCCGTTCAAGAAAGTGTCTACGAGCAACTGCGTGTTGCTCGCGAGGGCCAACTTCGAATAATTTTTACAGCAGACCTAAAGGTTGCTAAAGTGTTGTCTACAATCTTCTATTTGGCATGCTTAAAGTTAATTGGATCTTCATTTCTGTGTTTCTATCGTTCAACTTTAAAATACTGGATCATATTGATTTTCTGAATCTAATTTGTTTCATGATTTAGATCCTGTCTTGGGAGTTTTGTGCCCGTCGCCATGAAGAATTTTTCTCTCGTAGAGCAATTGCACCTCAGGTACTAGATTCTTGTTTGCTTGAACTGCTCAATATGGATAGTGGTTATAGAAGTTTGTTATGAGTCATAGTTTTGAAAAACCGAAAACTTTTATAAGATTCCACATTTAGCATTTCAAACTTGTTTTAAGTGCCATGCAAATCTTCTGTTAAAAGTGCCTGTTCATATAGGCGGTAATTTTCTCTAGCATTTCAAATGTTGTACTTGTGAAGAAAATATGACTTGCCATGTCGATTCAATAGGCAGTAATTTTCTACAAAATAATGTATATTTTGTAGAAGTTACAAATAATGTTGGACTTCTAATTGATTGAAGTTGGTTCTCTTGAGTTAGTAGAATGGATATTACAGTTTTGTGTGCCCCTTCCATTTCAATCTCCTTGATGCTTTCTGTACCTAATGGTTGATAGTATGATTTTGAAGTTCTGAAGTCTTTTTGATGTGTAATATTTAGGTGACCATCTATGGACATTTTATCATACTTGACATGTGATCTATCAAGGTCAAATGCTTAGTGTTCTGAATGGAAAACAGGGCCCTCTTCTCTTTCGTTGCCCTTTCTTCTCTTTAATGCGCCTGAGTTTTTTCTCTCTCTATTCTTTCATTTTCTCTATTTATCCCTTCCATTTTGGTCCTTCCATTTGACCTAAATCAGGAATGTGTCGAATACATTCCCTTAGTGATCTTTATATTCTTCACATAACTATAAAAGAAATCTTAAATGTATGAATGGGTTGGTACTTTCTGTTAATGATGTAATTTTTCGTGCCTTTTCTTCATTTAGTCATGAAAATCAGCATTTTTTCCCCCTAAGATTACTGCAAAAGGAAGGCCCCAAAAAGAGAAAACTAAACAGAAAGAAAAAGAGTATAATGGTTGTAATGAGTGAAATTTGTATCCAACACCCAGGAATCGTCTTTTCTGGGAATCTGCCCAACTTTAATTCTAGTTTATGTGTTTTGTTTATTTGTTTCTGTTTTGCATGTAAGGTCCATGATAGGAAGATTGGTAATCTTGCAGTATAATTTCACTGTTGTAATTGGCAATGAGGAATTACATTTCTTTTACTCTTGCAAACATGTTCCATATACTCTCAAGTGACTTTAGCCTGTTATACCGGTTCCATTGGTTTTTCTTAACATGTAACATTGTGCCAATCTCATCAATTGGCACTATATTTTGGTTCTGATATGCAAACTGCTGTATCTCTGAATATTTTCCATTAGTTCATCTAGAAGTACAAAGGGACATTAACCCACTGCAGATGCTTGTTGTAGTCCTGTGGGCTGGAAACTGTTTAATTTCCGGGAGAAACAGAGCAGGAACTAGAGGAAGTCAGCTGAAGAAAAAACAGTAGAGAGAGAGAGAGAGAGAGAGAGAGAGAGAGAGAGAGAGAGAGAGAGACCTGAACTTCTATGGGTTTTTATGCTTTGATTGTTGTGATCTATCACCGATCAAACAACATAGAAACACCAAGTTGAAGATTCGACATTGAAAGCGGAAGCGTAGAAGATCTACCATTAGCAAGCAATTGAAAATTAAATTATCACACAACCAAAAAACACCAGATTTAACGTGGTTTGGTGATGTGCGTACATCCACGGGGAGGAGGGGAGAAAAATCTTTATTAAAACAGAGAAGAAAATATAAGAGTTACAAGAAGATCTCTCTCTCTCACCTCTCAATAGTGGAAATCTGAATCTCTTGAATTCTTGACACACCTTTAAAAGGCCACCCTCAAGGGATTTATATAGGCACCTAGGATGATCCTAGTCCAACACAAACTTCAACAATCCAATCAACACCGCTTCAAAGAAAGAGGAAATCTGGATCCAATCTAAAACAGAAAACAAAGTCATATTAGAAAACTATCAGAGCCCGACACTTGTTGACTAGGTCAAATACTAGTTGACTAATACCAAGTATTAGTCGACTATTAGTCGACTATTATAACATAATATGAGAACCTAACCTCTGTTGCAGGGCCTAGTCGACTACACCAACGTATCAGTCAACTAGCCCAAGACCTAGTTGACTAATAAGATTTATTAGTCGACTAATTACATGTCCAATGCCTATACATGTTCGTGCTTGATCTGTGAAGCTTGTAACACTTCTGCCTGAATTTGAATTCTTCTCTAATGAATATGAGACACTCCAAATACTAACAATCTCCATCTTGACTCATGTTCATTGAGTTCATCCGTAGAAATTAGCCTCTGCTTTATTTGCCTTGCTTTCTCCTCCTTTTTTGACTTCATATGGCTCCTCCTAAGAGCCCGTTCGTCATTTACCTTTGGAGAACCTTAATGAAGTTCAGAGATGCTTTGAACTTCTCCACTGGGATGGTCTTCGTCATCATATCCGCTGCATTTTCTTCGTGCTGATCTTTACCAAATTGATCACCTTATTATTCATGACCCACTGACGTATCTTGTGATACCTCACATCAATGTGCTTTAATCGCTTGTGATACCTGTGATCTTTAGTGAGATGAATCACACTCTGATTGTCTCGATGAATCCAAACTGAATCATGTATGATAATGAACCTCTCAACTAATCCTCTCAACCACATTTCAACTGTAGCCATGTACTTCGCCTCTGTCGTTGAAAGAGCAATTGTATTTTGCAACTCTGCCTTCTAACTAATGACACACTCAGCAACTGTGAACACATAGCCCGTTGTAAATTTTCGCAGTATAATCTGTATCAACATAGCCTTGTAGTACCCTAGGCTTCATATTTTCAACCTCCCAGTCCCTCGCATATATCGTAGCACACTACTTCACTGCTTCACAATACTGCTTTCCTGTATTTGACATGAACCGACTTAGTGTACTAACTGCATGGGCTAAGTCAGGCTAGTGCAGACCATAATATATATGAGTGATCCACCGCACTAGCATACGATACTCGAGTCATCTCTTCCTCCTCTTCAGTGATTGTGGACACTGCTTGGAGGATAATTTGAAGTGACCTGCAAAAAGAGTGGTGACTGGTCTTACTTCTGTCATGTTAAATCTCTCCAATACTTTAAGAACATAGTTCTTATGGTATATAGCTAAAATCTGCCTGAGTCTCTGTCTCAAGTGATCTCCATACCTAAGATCTTCTTGGCTTTTCTTAAATCCTTTATGTCAAATTTCTTCATGAGCTGAGCTGAGCTTCTGAATATATCTTGTTTCTCACAACAATTAGCATATCATCCACATATAACAACAAATATGTCGGATCATTATTTTGCTTAAAATAGACACAACTATCACTCACGTCGGTTGTATTCTTGATCATGAAAGAGTCAAATCATTTATATCACTGCCTGAGAGACTGCTTAAGTCCATAGAGGGACTTATTTAGAAGACACCTTGTTTTCTTGACCTTATTAATATAACCTTTAAATTGTTTCATATATATCTTCTCCTCCAGGTCACCGTGCAGAAATGCTGTTTTGACGTCTATCTGCTCCAATTTTAGATCAAACTGAAAAACTGTCGCCAATAACATAACGAATAGATGTATGCTTGACTACAGGGGAAAAAATCTCATTGTAGTCAATACCCTCCTTCTGAGCATATTCCTTGGCAACTAACCTTTGCATTGTACTGCTCATTGTCTTTTTTGCGAAAGACCCATCTGCAACCTATTGCCTTGGAGTTCTTTGAAAGATCAACTAATGTCCATATTTGGTTTCTATCCAGAGACTCCTTTTGCTCCATGGCGGCAATCCACTTGCCATGGTCATTTGCCTCATCGCTTCCTTGTAACTATTAGGATCCTGTTTTTGTTACTATTGTGAATGAGACATTATCATCTTCCTAACCATACCTTGTTGGTGGCACTGTAACTCTGACTGACCGCCTCGACGGTCTAGGTTGATCTTAAGTAGCCTTCTGTTCGTCTCCATCTGAATCTGAGTACTCTTTTGACCCTACAGGCCTTTTAGGGCTCTTTGAGAACTTAAATTCTTTTTCCTGAGTGTCTGCTGAACTATCTGAATCTCCACTTTGCGCTTTATCCCCTGTCTCTGATTTTTCATCAAAGACCACATCTCTGTTGGTAAAGGCGCTCCTTGTCTTGGGATCCAAAGTCTGAAACCCTCGACTCCTTTGGTGAACTTGATGAAGATACACTTCTTAGACTTGATCTTTAGTTTGTTTCTTTTCTGACAATCAACCAAACTATACGCCACTCAACTGAAAATTCCTAAGGTTGAATAGTCCACAAACTTTCCTCGCCACATCTTCTATGGGATCTGAAGATCAATAGATGTTGATGGTGACTTGTTTACAAGCTAACTTGCATGATTTACCGTCTCTATCCAAAATCTTTCTGACATGTCAGCCTGTAACTTGATACTGCGGCACGTTCTATAAGTGTCTGATTCATGCGCTCTGCTACTCCGCTCTATTCTGTCTATCTTGGAATACTTAGATGGTGTTCGATGCCCTTACTTGTTAAGTAATTTTTGAATTCTTTGGAGGTATACTAGCCTCCATTATCAGACCTCAAGACTTTCACCTTCTGCGCTGTCTGATTTTTGACATAGTTTTCTATTCTTTGAACTTCTGAAATACTTTCAATTTTTTGCTTCAAGAAGTATACCTAAACTTTCCTTGAAAAATCATCTATGAAAGTAACATAGTACTTTGTTACTGGCGAAGGCCCACACACATTCGTGTTTATGAGATCTAGCAAGTCCTTTGTCTTGTGCTGTGATGTAGAGAAAGCTACTCTACGTGCCTACCCATGATGCAAAATTTACAAAAATCAAGTTCAATATTTGATACCTGGTAGAGCACTCCTTTTGTATAGGGTTTAAAGACCTCGCTCGCTCATGTGTTTAAGACGTATGTGTCAAAATCTTGTAGTATCCTCCTCTGTTGCTGCTGAAGCATCACTAACAATAATGCTTCCTGTCAAATTATACAAGTTTGTTGTTCGTTCTCCTTTGAGAATCGTCATGGAGCCTTTTGTAATTTGGATTCTTCCATCTGCACCATAATACCTGTATCGTCGAGCTTTCAAAGCTCCTAGCGAGAGAAGATTCTTCTTTAACTTCGGAACGTGTCGAACGTTCGTGAGAGTTCAAACCTGCCCATCAAACATCCTCATACGGATATTGTCGATGTCAATAGTCTTGCACGCGACATTGTTGTCCATCAGGATAGAGCCTCCATCATAAGGCTTGTAAGTGCTGAACCACTTCCTTTTTGGGCACAGATGGTATGCACATCCCGAGCCAAGTAACAAAGCATATGAGTATTTACCTTTTGCTGACTCAGCTGTCAAGACATCACATGAGTCCTCATCTGCTTCTTCGACAACCCGACTTGATTTGACTTCCCACTGGTACTAGCCCATTAGAATTTTTGCCGCCCTTTTCTCTTTAGCATCTACTTGTATTTCATACAGTTTTTTTGATGTGTTCTGGTTTCTTGCAAAAGTAGCAAGAGAAACTGTTAGAAGCCCCTGGATCCCTTTTGGATCCCTTGCTCTTTGATCTTTTTCTCTGGCCCTTGACAAACAATCATGAGGCCTCTTCTATAGAATTTATTTTCTTCATTAGCTCGTTGTTCTGGAGAATCTGCTTGACATTTTCTAACTATAAGGTCTCCTTACTATACATGATGGTGGTCGTGAAGTGGTCATAACTTGATAGAAGAGAAGATAGTAACAGAAGAGCTTTGTCTTTTTCTAGCTTAACCTTTAGAGCTAACAAGTCATTTAAAATTCTATTAAAAGTATTGAGATGTAGAATAGGCATACCTTCCTTCATCTAAAGGCTGTATAACTGCTTCTTCATGAAGAGCTTGTTCGACAAACACTTCATGTAAAGGCTCTCCAACTCACACTAAAGACCAGCAGTTGTCTCCTCCTTCATTACGTTGTAGAGGACCTCATCTGATAGGCACAATATGATTTTGCACGGAAGCCGATGTTTCACTTATCATCTTCCATCTTCGAATCTTTGATAGCTTCTTCTCAATACCAAGTAGGACCTTGTGTGTGCCCTTCCTTCACGAGCAACGATGTTACTCGCATCTTTCACAACGGGAAGTTAGACTTTCCCTCGAATTTCTCCGCGTCGTGGTCGTCTTGCTAGCCATTGCTCTGATATCAATTGTTGTGAACTATCACCGATCAAACAACAGAGAAACACCGAGTTGAAGACTCGACAGTGGAAGCGGAAGCGTAGAAGATCTACTACTAGCAAGCAATTGAAAACTAAATCACCACGCAACCAAAGAACACCAGATTTAACGTGGTTCGGTAATGTGCCTATGTCCACGGGAGGGGAGAAATCTTTATTAAAAACAAAGAAGAAAATAAGAGAGTTACAAGAAGATCTCTCTCTTACTGCTCTCAATGGTGGAAATTTGAATTTCTCTTGAATAAAACCACCCCCTTAAAAAGCCACCCCAAGGGATTTATATAGGCACTTAGGATGATCCTCGTCCAACACAATATTCAACAATCCAATCAGCACCGCCTTAGAGAGAGAGGAAACCCGGATCCAATCTAAACAGGAAACATAATCATATTAGGAAACTGCTAGAACCTGACACTAGTCGACTAGGGCAAATTACTAGTTGACTAGTACCAAGTTTAGTCGACTATACCCAAAACCCAGTCGACTACTGTAACATAATCTGAGTACCCAACCCTCTATTGCACGACTACCTAGTCGACTACACTAAGTATCAGTCGACTAGCTCAAGACCTAGTCGACTAATAAGACTTATTAGTAAACTAACAGCATGCACAATGCATGTACACGTCCGTGCTTGATTTGTGAAGCTTATAACACCTCCATCTGAATCTGAATTCTTCTGTAATGAACATGGAACACTCCAATACTAACATTGATATCATGGAGAGAGCACATGAGAAACCAGTCAGCAAGTGCTGCTGGTTTCTATGCATTATTGAACTGAGAAATAGTCGGCCCTGAACTGAGAAACTAGTTGGCCCCTTTCTATTAACTATTAATATAGCATTGCAGCTTTTAGAATAATGCCCTTTACACATGGTTTGAAATCTCAGTATTGTATTGGTACTGTTCGCAAGTTTTTGGTATCAGAATCGACAGTATCAGCCATTTCGTCTCATTATATCAACTATATTGGGTATTATTTCAATTATATAAGGCATATCGGCGCTATCCATATCGGACCAATGTATCGGCATTGTGCGATGTTTCAAACCTTGCTTTAACACTTTAGTAAAATACATATGATTCTAGAATTTCCTAAAGACATTACTTTCTACAGAACTGTACCTTGTCCATAACTTATTCTGCCACTCATTATAGTTATTGTTCCTTAAAATTGAACTGTTCTTTCTATTCACACATGAATACATGATATATAGCATATATCTTCATCAATGTCGAAACGAATACCTCTGTTGACCCTGCAAAGTATGCTTGTCTAAATCCGTACCTACTGGTTATTCTAAATCATTATGCAGTTGCCTTAAGATTCAATAGTGCAAATAGTCTTCATTCTTCTTCCCACCATAATTCTAAGCTTATCTTTTTAAAGTGGTCAAGAAACAATTTCACTCTGTGAAAGAAATTGGATCTTGTAACCATATTATGCGAAACTAAGATGCATATATTACATGCCTGATGCATATGGCCCTGTAGATGTGTAACTATTTTACTTTGCTTTTCTGGTTTAAGAGGTCCATGCAACATGTTACAGACATATTGGACTTTGAAATTATTGTATGCTGATTATTTTGGAAGTATGCTAGACAAGAAAGCATTCATAGTTATCCCAAACCAGCATAGTTTCAGAACCCAGAACTATCGGTCATTTTATACAACTTTTTAGTTATCCCAAACTATTGTAGTTCCAGAAGTCAGAACTATCAGCCATTTTATATAATTTTTTTTAACTGATTTGTTGGAAACTATTCAACTTTGCACCCGACTTGATTCATATACCTTTTAACAGTGTCTTCTTTTTCTTTGTTTTTTTTTCCCCTTCTACTTCATTTTTATTTTTTACTTTTAGAGAAGAACAACAAAGTTCTTAACCCATCATCTTCTTACCTTTTGTAAACTAAATTATCAATGATGAACTTATCATTTTTAATTGCTAACATATTTTTCCCTCTCAGGTGAACCAGTTACTGCAAGTTGCACACAAATATCAAACTGCCGTGAATGAAAGTGGAACAGCTGGGGTACCAACCCAAGATTTGCAAGCTAACTGCAACATGTGAGTACAATTATATGCTCTCTCTCTCTCAAATAAACTATTTCATTACATATTCACAATGGCTGAAGTTTACAGATGGTTATATCAGCCATCTTAGACCTTGTTTGGCAACAAGGTTAAGTTTTCCAAACCTCCGTTTGGGAAAGTTTCAAGCCTAAAATGGGTTACTGAAATTGAACCTTGTTTGGGATTCAAAATGGGGTTACTAACGCTTAAGTTTGGAGGTCTCCAAAACTTATTAAATTGGGGTTTTTGAAACTCCACTTTGAGTAGATTATTCATTTAAACTTAAACGTAACCCCGGTTATATAGACTGGGTTTTGTATGGTTACAAACCCCAGTTTCATTTTAACTTAAACGTAACCTCAGTTTCGGAAACTATGTTGCCAAACAAGCCTTAGTGTATAGTGAATCCTTTTTCCTTAGAATTCTATTTGATCTTGCATCAGTAGTAGTTTTACTGTGTTTTATCTAATGTACACATCATGGCATTAAAGTTGTGTCATGAGGACATGGCATTATCACTACTGATGCATTTTTTTATGAATCACTTATTTTACCAGTGAATTGATATATCATGGGGGAGATATACTACTGAACACAGTAGTCTGATTTATATTAGTGTGTACTTGTAGTTCTAATGCTAGGCAATTGCAGAAAATCTTTTTTAGAAAGTTCACTGATGAGAATTCTTTCAGTAAATCTAACACTTAAAAAGTTGACCACTTGACCAGGCAATCACGGCTAGGGATGATAATAGGCAGGGGCTGGACTGGGCCCTGGGTTGGCGCCGGCCCGAAAATTTTCAGGGCCTTCATTTAGGCCCCTTGGGCTTTTATGCAACCAGCCCTAACCCGACCCTCGGGCTTTTCGGATCAGCCTTGAAGTCTTTTCCCTTTTTTCTCCTGTTTCTTTTTCTTTATTGCAACTGCGGTAGACGAGAGAGAATCTCTCTTCCGGCGTGATTCTCTCGCCTGAGAGAGATGCATGTTGTCTTGCATGCGCGAGAGAGGAGAGACAACGAGAAGACAAAGGTGGGTCGCATGTGCGTGAGCGAGAGACGAAGAGAGAGGTTGAGGGTTTTTTGTAAGGGCCAGTTCAGGTCCGGGCCGTAGATAAGCCCCGGCCTCGCCAGAAAAGGAAATGGCCTTAAGACTTAGCCCCAATCCTGACCCTTCTATTCGGGTCCGGGCCCGGGCTTTTTCCGAGCCGGGTCAGGGCCCTGTGGGCCGGCCCTGACCCATTATCATTCCAAATTGGAGAAATTCTCTATTAAAATGTTCACTGTCGAGAATTCCTACTTTTTGACTAGGCAAATGCAGCAATTCTAATCTAATTATTCATTACATATATACATATATTATTCACAACGGTTGAACTTTACTGATGGTAATATTAGCCATCTTAGTGTGGTTTATTTTTTTTATACTATGTTATCTAATGCATGAACAAATTCATGACATTATCACTATTGCTACAATTTCTTGATGGGAGAAATTCTTTTATAGTGAATTGATATATCACAATATAGGTATATTGCTGAACACAATATTCTTTTTTTTTGCTTGTGTACACTCGTAATTTCTATGACTAAAAATTGCAGCAATTTTCTATTATTCATACTGTTATCAACAGTTAACACTTTTAAGTGACCTTTTGACTTTGCAATTGCTGCAATTCTAATGAGTAATGACAAGGCAGTTGCTGTAATTCTAATGAGTAATGACTCGGTAATTGCAGCAATTCTCTATTCTAAAGTTCACTCTTGAGAATTCCTATCCTTTGGTTGGGAAATCAGAACAATTCTAATCTCACTATTCATTTACATCATGGTTTTAAATATCGGCTCATTTCTATACATATTGACAATATCATACGGTTTTTGAGGTACCCGATACGATATTAACTCTATAACATCGGCCATTACGGGAGCCGATTTTTTCGATACGATCGATGTTGCCGATATTGACCGCCTATATTGACAATCTTGATACTAAGAACCATTTGCCGATGCCGATACCGATTCCGTGAGTTTTAACCATGATTTACATATTCACAATGGTTGAAGATTACAGATGGTTATATATGACTCATCTCATTGTATAATCATCTAGCACGAATACTTAGATGAAGGAGACATACCTGTGTTAGATATTTATCTGATACTTGAACACTCTGAAGTTTGATGCATACGTGTTGGATACTCCATTTGACGTATTCGAAAAATTGCAACATTTCCTGATGAATCAGATTGAAATTATTGACGTGTAAAGTCTTGAAAGTTAAAACTCAAATCTAATAATTCTATGATGGATTTACAGTTCTATTATTTGTTAATGAATTATATAATTTGGTTAGTTTCATATAATAAGGGATTTTTAATAAAAATATGATTGTTAATGTAATTATTGATTTATACAAAGTGAAAAATGTTTCATAATGTTCTTAGATAATGTTGTCTTTTAACTCTTGCAGCCTTAAGAATTCATGCTATATATAGTGAATATTTTAAATACTATTATAATTTTGTTATTACCAACCCACTATGTATCCTCGTATCCATATCATGTTCATATTTGTAATTTTATGGATAAGTTTGTATCTATATCATGTATTAATATTGGCGCATTGTGGAAATAAAGTGCACATAAATTTTGCCATTCACACTGTACCCGTGTTTTGCTTTTTGAAAATCAGTTTTGTGTCATACCAATGTCCTGTGTCCGTGTTTGTGCTTCTTATGTGTAGCGATTGCTTTCCCTAATAATATTCTAATTGGTCATTCTTGAATACATAGTAGTATTACTGTGTTTTTAAACGCACACACCAACTCATGGTATTAAAGTTGTCATAAGGACATGTCATTATCATTACTGTTGCAATTTTCTGATGGGGTAAATTCTTTTATCAGTAGCTTGATATATCACAGGGAGGTATAGACTAATACTGAATACAGTAGTCTGATTTACACTTGTCTATACTTGTAATTCTAATCACTAGGCAATTGCAGCAATTCTCTATTAGAATGTTCACTGTTGGGAATTTCTACTTCTATCAGCAGTTAATCTAACACTCAAAAAGTTGACCATTTGATTCTGTGGTGGTTTGAATATCCCCTTATATGATACTTTTTATTTACTTATTTTATTTTATTTTATTTTATATGAGGGTATAGGTGGGGTACCCCATGTGCCCTACCCTTCCGTTTTAGGCAGGGATGAAATTCCAACCCCTTGTAGTGATCAAAGGGTGCTTTCTTTCTACATTTCATCTTTTATGAGGATCTACTGCCTTGTATCCCAGGGCTGGATTCATAATAATACCTACACTAACAACTGGGGCTATTGGGACCGTATTTATCAGTTGCACTCTTAGGCCTTCTTCTGCAGATCAAGTGAAGTATCTTAACCCTTTATGCAATGCTATATGTCTTCAGCGGCTCTTGGTTAAATTGTCTGTTGAATTCTTGCATGCTGTCCGTCATTGCTTCCATTTCTCTACGACATTTACTGTTGCTTGTTTATGATGTGTTTTTCAGTAGATTTGACTTGTATCCACTGCCATTCCTTTTGACCTATCCCTTCAGGTTCATGACAGCAGGACGTCAGCTCGTGAGAAATTTGGAGCTACATTCGTTAAATGACCTGGGGTTTTCCAAAAGATATGTGCGGTGTTTGCAGGTAAGCAATGTAATATTGCTTTTCTTCTACCTAACATTTGGAACTGGATTTAGAGAGGCTTTCCACATGATGATTCTGTGTACTTGTGACAGATAGCAGAAGTTGTAAATAGCATGAAAGACTTGATTGATTATAGCCGCGAGAACAAGATTGGACCTATAGGTATCATCCCACTGCCATTAAATTACATCTGATAAATAGGTGTTTTTACATGTGAAAAATGATTTCTTTTGGAAATAATTTCTTATTCATGTTTCACTGGTGCTTACATCTCTACCTTTGAGATATGATTAGGTAATTACATTGTTTTTCTGATTAGAGAAATATTGCCACGGTGAAGTTTTAGTATTGCCAGTTACTAGTTATTAATCAGTTGTATACCAGAATAATTATTTAATGCGGACATGACCATGTCTCTCAACAAAGCATGATTCCTTTCATACCTATTTTGGTTTGCTGCCTTTCTGGGACCTCAAAATATTTTCATCCTTCAGTGGTTTCCAGAAAGTAGGAGGGCTTGTTCATTTCTCAAATCTTCGGATGTTCCAACATTTTCCAGTGATGCTCTCTCTCTCTCACTCTCTCACTCTCTCTCACTCTCTCTCTCTCTCACATTTCAACTCTTTAATAGTCGACATTTGTGATTTTCATGCCCCCTCCAATAGGGAATGGTGTTGATATTGTTTGTTAACTAATCCGTTTCTTGTAAAGTTCTTCCAGCACAACTCTCGAGTCAGTATAAATAGATTCATTATGGAATTTAGGCTCATTTACACAATCATCTTATGCTTTGAGACGCAAACCTTTTTGCAGATAGCCTGAAAAGTTACCCTCGGCAAGCTGCAGCTAAGCTCCAAGCACAAAAGATGCAAGAAGTGGAGCAGCAGATGATAAGTGGGCAGAGTTTGCCAGCTGATCAGAGCACTCTAAACAAGATTATGGCAATGCACTCAGGGCTCAGCAACCAAACAAGCAATAACCACACAACTGCCCGCATTGGTAATAACAGTTCTGCGGCTGCAATGAACAATTACCAGTACTTATTGAGGAGCTCTTCACTTCAAAACAACGACCCACTTCAGCCTTCAACCTTCAGCAGTGCTAATCAGTCACAAACTGTGCCACATCTAACAAAAGTACAATCCTTCAACGGCATGTCAGTTCAGCAGCAGTCTCCATCAAACATCAGCTTCCCTCACCAGAACAATAATTCACAGGCTTCCCAAGTGAACCAACACTTGGAGCAGCATGTGATACAGCAACTCCTGCAGGAGATGATGAACAACAAGGGGCACCACAGCAGCCCCTCACTGCTCCTAACCCTAAAAGTACTGTGCCGTCTGAGGAGGTTGTCGGTCCTGCAGTCAGTGGCAGCGGAGCTGTACAGGCCAGAATGGGTGCAGGACCAGTGAGGAATGATTCAGGATTAGCAAACAGTGGCACTTCGGTGATGGCTCCAAGTAGGAGCAACAGTTTCAAATCTGCCGCCAACAACAACAATTCCTCCAGCAGCAGCAGCAGCTTCAGTGGGAAACCCGACTTGCTACAGAACTTGCATCTTCCTGATTTGGATCAAGATATCCTGCGTGAGTTCACCGAAAGTGGAATTCAATGGTGAGGCAGACCGAGGTTGGATAGATGGAATTTGTGAAATAAAATTAAAATATAGGAGGTTAACTGAATTAGACATACAATATGTATAGTGTAGCGCTTAAACTGTTATGGTTGGACTGTGTCAATTATGTTGCTGCTCTCTCTACTGAGAAGATAATTGGGAGGTGGCAGTTTTGAGGTGTGGCATTACCAACTGTATCCTACATAGGGAATGAACAACCCAAGTAAATGTTTACTGCTGTTTCGTATAAGATATCTACAAGTGATTTACCGTCTTAGTATTGCTTATTGGTCTGATTCCCTGGTCTTTCCTCAGCTTTTGAAATATGACAGGCACCATGGTCTGATTTTAGGAACTTTATTATACTGTTTTTGGTGATTTTCAGCTGGCAAGCAACTGATCTATTTTTATTTCATTAGCCAAGAGTTTAGAAACAGAGGATTATTGAAAGATATTCTGGAAACCAGAAAATCTACAGAAAAGCAGGGAAATTTTGCTGGCATGATGTGCCCTTTGGTGCGTAATCAAATTCTTCTGTTTGAGTTTTCCTATAGAGCAAAGAGAACACAGGAAATTAAATATAAGAATAATAGAAGAAGAAAAGGAGAGAACATAAAATCCAAAAGGATTGTGCAAAAAAAACTAGTTTGAGAACTAAATAAAACAATAAATTTCATCTGTGATGTTTCTAAAGATGAACCAAATGATTTTTATTAAATACCATTTCAGACTTCGCTTATAGACAAATCCTTGTCTATAAGCTGAACCACACAAATCATACACAAGTTGCCTTTGTAGCTCGATCACAAAGGACCCATTTCAATCAAAACCTGTAATTTTATGGACTAGGTAATTGACAGACACAGGAATTGTGTTTGGTGATGTAAGCCACATCAAAGCACACTAAGATTGCAAAATGGAAACTAAAATCATTGGAAAGCCCTGATACTATGTTCAAGACTTCAAGATGCTGCAGCCGAACTTGACACTCACATTTCATCATAAAACAACAAGAGCACCAATATTACCGTATGGGTTACTAAACATGAAACAAATTTAAATATTAAGCAGATTAACCCAAGCTACATATCAATAAATTGCAAAGCAAGGGAAAAATGAAAAGAAAAAATAACATAAGCGCAGCCTAATTACCTAAAGATCCTATTTCATTAAAAAAGATAATGACAGTAATCAACAAGCAGCAGATAAAATATAGTACGCCTTTTACATATATGAATCTTTTGATGCATCCAAATAAAAGGCAAATCAGGCACAAGCTTTCCTCTAAATCACTGCTTTTTGAAAAGAATCAGCAGATGAGTGATGAGCCTGAGCTTTCAACTGCATTGCAGCCTCGAGAACGGGCAATCAATCATGGGGCTCCCTTTCCTTCTAAATGTTCCCCGGCGCCTGGACAGTACTTCAAAACTAAGTTTTCCGAGCTTTCAAGTATGTCGACTTGTGAAAGAGGAAGACTATGGACTTGAACATAAGAAATGCTGCAGTATTTGGAAAAATAAACAAACAAACAAAAGTTTTCTATCAGTGACAATAACATTATACCAGATATAGAGCAAAATTTAGGAGTTTCCTAGAGGATGCAAAGAGGGCTGAGGAAAAAGAATAACCATATATAGTATAAGTCATCTATGTGACATCTTTGAACCCGGCCTGTCAACTCTATCTGCACAATTCCACCGATGCAGATGACTGGGCGTGGAAGCCTGAAAGATTGCAAGACATTTTCCTAGGACAAAACAAGTTTCTCTCGATCAACCTTCCAATTAACAAGGAAACTTGCAATGGAGATCAATGAACTAGTGTTCAGAAAACCAAGTGAAGAATACTTATTATATGGACTGCCTACCTTAATGGAACTGCATTTTAGCAATGCCTTTATCGGTGTTACCTTTTTTGGTGGTTTTGTATGAGAGGCTTTAAGCATCTTTGTGCTCTCATCCACTTCAAATTAATTAAAACATATAGTTTCACTATTAGGATTGGAATGAACGTCTGTTTTTTATTTGCTCAGGAGCTTTCTCATTGTCTTCCGATTTAGCAAAAGGAATGCAGGAATGCTGAACCGTAGAATTGATGCGGGAAGCGGAGAAGACAAATGACATCAGCTAGATCTCGTTCTAACGCCCATGAACCCTGAAGACTTTCAGGTAGGAATTGTGCTCGAATCCACGAACATGACACTTGAATCAACGAGCAATTTACTCGAATCCACGAACAAGAGATAACAACTCGAATCCACGAGCAATTTGAAGAGAAATCTTAATTATATTAATCAATATTCGATCTCAAAAATAAAGAGTGCAAATGCCTTTATATAGGCTTACAAAGAGTACTGCTCCTACTAGAAAACTATAAACTATTCTAACAGAAAACAAAAAGATTTAAAAGAGTCCTAATCTATCTATGAGAACTAAATTCAAGATAAAGAAAAACAATTCAAAACTAAAAAATGAAAAAATCTATTTATCGGAAGTCAAATCTGACCTGATTACAAAATCCTAATCGGACTCAAATACCCTGATACGTAATAGGACTGTCGACAGGTGAAAGACCATGTCCACAAGACTGTAAATCCTCATTTTTGGGAAAAGCTTGTCGACAGGATTTGATTTTAATTATCGACAGGAATGTTTAAATTCAGTTCTGTTGTGAGCTGCTCCTCGCCTTGATCTCCTACATAAGTCCATCCCTCCTCAAAAGAACTCGCCCTCGAGTTCCTATCACTTTGATTGCGCCGGGACACATCTTTGTAGATCTTGTAGTCGGTGAAATTGGTCTCATGGCAACTCTCTTACCTTCCAAGTAAACATATACATGTTCTCCCTTCCTCGATGGGTAGAATCAACGTCATGTTGTCATGATCTTTCCAAAGAATATGACACTTGTCCATGTCGACGATATCACAAGTAACAGAATTTTGATAATGTTTACCAATGGATATAGGAACTTGACACAGATCCGTTACCTTGATATGTGGGCCCTACTTGATCCATCCATTGTCGTAAGGATGAAGATGCGACCGCATATCTAGTTTCAAATAATACACAAGTGCCTTTGACACAATATTCTCGCACCTCCCATTATCAATGGTAAGATTGCAGATCTTATCCTTAACCAAACATCTTGAATGAAAAATTTGATGCCGTTGTGTAATGTCAGGGATCCTCTAATTGCAACGCACTTTCTGAACAATACAAGCGACGGGATCTCCATGTTCTTCAACGAAGTCAGAATCCTCCGACTCTGTCTGAATTAACACATCTTCTTCTTCATAGTCTGTCATATTAACTTGTCTTCTCTTCGGGCACTTATTGTACTTGTGTCCAGATTTGCTACACCTGTAACACTTGCCAATTCTGGAATTGAAGTAAAGATTATTTTTGTTCTTGGCGACAGCGGGTTGTTGTTGGCGTCGATGTAAAAGCTTTGGCTGTCGGTTGTACTAGTCGTTGACCAACCGTCGTGGAGCTCAGCTGAACTCCGTCGCCTTCTACAGGCTCTTCGATTGACAATTGACGCCTAGAAGGTGGAGCTCTACTTTGTAACCTCTCTATCTTCATGACCTTATTGTGGGCCTCATCAATAAAGAACACGTCGTGGAGGGCTACACACTCTTGGACGGTGTACCTTAACCCGTTGACTTACCGTGCGGTTTTTTGCTCTTTCGTCATTAATAGTTCGCACCCGATGAAAGGCGGTAGAACTCCTCCGTGTACGCCACTATAATCCTCGTACCTTACCTGCATTGCTCAAATTTATTGTAGAGGATCTGTTAATAGTCGGGTGAAATGAATCTACCTTGTAAAAGTTGCTTCATGTGCTTCTATGTCATCATGGTCGGCTTGCCTTGACGCCTTCTTGTAATTTACAACTGGTCCTACCATACAGTTACTCCTCCTTTGAGCTTGTACGTCACGAAATTGACACGCTTTTCCTCGGGGACATAAGCCATGTCAAAGAACTTTTCAACTTCATAGATCTAGTCTAAAAAGGATTCGATATCAAGGTTTCCACTAAAGGAAGGAATCTTGATCTTCATCCGGTACTCGTTTGCACTTGGCTCTTTTCTTCTCTTGTCCGGGTTAGGGAAAAGGAATTTCCCTCTCATGTTGGGATTTGGATTGACCATCCACCTTGGGCCTCGCCCATAGGTCATCCTTCCATCATAAGCCTCATCTTCAGAGTCTTCTTCTGGATATAAGGGATTGTGAAACTCTTCGTCAGAAAGATCTTCGTACTGAAGATTCCACAGAGGACGTCTTGGGGGTGGTGATGGTTGGCGTGGGTGTCGTTGTGGTGGTCGTTGGAGAAGTTGCGGTGGAGGTTGCGGATGAGGGTTACCTGATGGAGGTGGTGGTGGGGATTGATTGATAAACACCCATGTCCGCTCGGTATGTACCATCGGCAAGATTGCGATCATCGATCCGGAGAGATATCCTTTCAGTAGCTTGGGCCATACGATCCAAGAATGACTTGATGTTGCTGAAATCTCCTTCAACAACGCCAACTTTGGTGGAGAGGCTTCATGGTTCATTATCGTCTCAGGCCATCGTTGAAAAGTTTGCCGAAACTCTGATACCACTTGACGCGTGAAGCGGAAAAGACGAATGACGATGACTAGATCTCGTTCTAGCGTCCACGAATCCTGAAGGCTTTCAGGTAGGAATTGTGCTTAATCCACGAATACGACACTCGAATCCACGAGAAATTTACTCGAATCCACGAGCAAGAGATAACTCAAATCCACGAGCAATTCGGAGAGAAATCTCAATTTTATTGATTAATATTCAATGCCAAAAGAAAGAGTACAAGGGTATTTTTATAGGCTTATAAAGAGTACTACTCCTAATAGGAAACTATAAGCTATTTCTAAAAGAAAACAAAAAAATAAAGAGTCCTAATCTATCTATGAAAACTAAATTCAAAATAAAAAAAATAATTCAAAATGAAGAAAGTAGAAAATCTATCTATCGGAATCCAAATCTGTCCCGATTACCAAATCCTAATCAGAATCAAATACCCTGATACGTAATAGGGTTGTCGAGAGGTGAAAGGCCATGTCAACAGAACTCTAAATCCTCAATTATCTGATTTCAGCTATTGACATGGATGTTTAATTCAGTTCTGTTGTGAGCTGCTCCTTGCCTTGGTCTCCTACATCAAGAATCAACAAAATACATAACTTGCACCAATTCCACGACCGGACGAAGAAATCTAGACCGGACTGACCACACTCTCAGTGGCTTCGAATGCTTCTGCAATGGGTTGGTAGATGCCCACCAAACCTTTTACTCTAAGCTAGTTATCATCGAAAATCTGAACCATCTCTTTTGCCTAAATGGCTAGAAGCCTATGCACATAAATGCTTGAGATTGTTAACAGGCAAAATCATTAAGCTTGGAAATCATTCTTATTGGCTAATCAACCAGCTTGACAATGCCATTAGAGACCAATCTAGATAACATAACAACAAGGGACAACAAGGGTAAAGACACATCACTCAATTGTTGTTGCTGAAGAGATCAATTTCTCTCTTTCGAGCAATTGCGTATCCAAACACCAAAACAAAAAATATTTGCTATCTGGAAAATAAATGATGTACCAAAAAGGAAAAAATATTGCAACTCTGCAACTCACCTGCGCCATCGGATATTCTGGCGAAACATATAACCATACATAGTTGTCATCAGCATTCATTTCTTTCTCTTGGTCATATCTCAAATAGCCCATTCTGAATCTCACAGTTTCAGCTGAATATATCGGATCTCCATCATGAAACGTTACTGAGTAACAAAAGTGAATATAACAGAGTTGAATGCTACTGTCATGTCAGGAAATTATAGAGTTTATCTGCAACTATGTAAGGGTTTACCTTTAACAGGCTTTGTCTTTATCTCTTGAACAACACATAGTCTAGAGTTCAATCTATATGTCAGTGTTGCGGGCACTCGAGGATCAGTTTCTCCCTTACTTGACCAATAAGAAGGCCGCCACCAGTTCACATCGTCACTTGGCACCAATGTGTTCTCAATGCCCTCAAATGGATACCTGTCAGTGCTCGAAGCACTGATTGATTCAATAATGCAATCCCTTTTAGGCAAAATACTTGAAACAAGGAACCGTCTTAAATACGCATACACCCTGTGTTCTCTTCCCGTCTCTTCCATTCAGTAGCAACGCCACATTCAACTTCTGCATTGATCTCTGATGAACTGTTTACTTCAACTGTATCGACGATCTTTGACAATTCCGGATTCATTCTCAAGCATAGGTTCTTGCAGAGACCATTTGCAACAACTGTATACCATCTCAAAAGAGTGAAATTTCCCACAATTATGCTGTCAATGGTGATTTCTGATACTAATCAAGCTTAATTAATCTAGCCAGATTAAAAGATGTCCAATAAATTGACAGTCAACCGCTTGCACATAAACATCGATAATTTCCACAAAAATGTTCAAACAAGTATACGGGTCGATTTTTTTCTCTCAAAAGAAGTATACGGGTCGATTCATAACTGATCTCTTATGGAGAAAAGAAAAATCAACGCTATGATAAGGAGCCTAATTAAGAAAAAATAGTGATAAAACTAAAAAAAAATGTAGTAGTTTGAGGACAAACCAAATTGGTGCCATGAGCGGGAGACGCAGCAGAGGCGCGCGAGGTCGGCGGGATGGTCCAGGCGCATGAGAATGGCGGTCGACGTGTCGGGCCCCAACCACGCAACGAAATCAAGGCAACTCGCCATAATTCCTGCTACCAGAACTGATTCAGAAACTAGAAATTGGACGATGAAGAAGATGGAGGCGTGATAAAAGAGAGTAAAGAAGAAGAGGTGGCTTCCTTGGGAACTACCCTGATTGAAGACTTCCCCCACTCTTTTCATTGGCTGAAGCCCCAAACTTTCCACGTAATTATTGAAAAAGATTACATCAGATATTTTTGACGCCGACTGTGTATAAAGCTTACAGGGTATTTATGTATACAATAAAATAAAGGGTGACTGAAAAAAGACCCTGACACGTGCTATTGACATGAGAGCGCTGATCTATCTACAACTATTCTTACTGGGTTTTTTTTTTTTTTAAAAAAAAAAAACAAAACTCATTTTAATAAATAATTCTCAAAAGAAAGTCTCCTCGAAAAATAATTCTCAAAATCAACCTCTCGTCCGTCAAGTCGGCGAAGACCATTTTCGTCTCGCCAGCGTGGCGCTGGCCGGTGCGTATAGAGATTAAAATTTGCATTCGAGTTTATCAAACTCGAATGCATAAAATAGCGCAAAATTCAAGTTCAGAGTTGCCAAATCCTCCCCTCCCCTCCCCTCCCCTCCACCCTCCCCCTCCGCTTGCTCTACTGCGGCGGCTGCTCCACCTCCTCCATGGCCATGGCGAGCTCCCCCCTCCGCCCTCCTCTACTGCGAGCAACAGCCGCAACAGGAGGGAGAGGGGAGGGCAGAGGGTTGGGGGGTGGGGATCAGCAAATAGGGAGGAAGAAGAAGAAAGAAATAAAAGAATTTTTTTTGGAGCTACAATGTAAGTTCTGATTTGACAAACTCAAATCTGAATTTTGAGTTATTTTTGTGTTTCGGTTAACCCGAACGTAAATTTTTCATCATTCACCCGTCGGCCAGCTTCACGCTTGCGAGGTAAAACCGTTGCTCCCTGACATAGCACCGACGTGGCGTGTCAATGTTGGTTTTGAGAATTATTTTCTGGAGAGGCCTTTTTTGGAGATTATTTATTTAAATATTTTTTTCAAAAAAAGCCTACTCTTAAAAGCATATAGTGTAAAACATATGCATAATTTTGTCCTCACCCTCCCCCCCGCCTCCATTTTATTATTTTTACCCTATCACCTATTTTTTTTTTAATAATTTTCAATTATTTGCTTTATATAAAATAACTTATTTAAATAAAAAAGAAACCCTCTCTATATAAATATATATAATATAAACTCTATAAGCTAAATTACTGGAAAATTTTGCTATAACCACCTATTTCGTTTCATTTAGGAAAAAAACTCAGCTTTATAATTTTATTTGCTACAGCGCTCATCAACGTCAGCATAAACGATTCCTCTCAACTGTCACTTCTTTATATATTTTTATTTTCTCTTTTATCTTTCTCATCCCTCCAACAGTGCTCTCCCCTCAACTTTGACTCCGACGTAGAGTTATTCGTGGGTCGAACAACGCGGTCAGGTCCCGTGGGGGTTGGAAGGGGACGAGGAGCCCCCTCCCGGGGTCGGGGGCAGAGCCCTGAGAATTTTTTTTTGGGATCGATCTTTTGCAAATCTTTTTTGTTTGTGTTCGCGATGAGTTTTGTTTGTGTTTAGATCTGAAAAGCATTAGAGATCATTAAATGTCAGTGGACGGGATCTGCTGATAATGACGATATTGATATGAGGATTGTACTAATGTTCATAATCCTCTGTGAGGATTGACTCAGAAATAAGCATTTGTGAGGACTGCGATCATAGTGCCGCAATCCTCATAAAGACTCAAATATAGGACATTTTTATGAATACTGCGATCATGATCGCAATCATAATAAAGAGGACTGTGATCATGGTCTCAATCCTATAAAGACTCAGAAACATGATTTTTTTTTTTTTAAGGAATGCGATCATCATCTCAGTGCTCATAAATAGTGCATTTTGTGAGGACTGCGTTATAGTCGCAGTCCTCTATACTGCGATTATTTTGTGAGCACTGAGATCATAGTCCCAGTCCTCAGAAATAAGACATTTTCGAACCGGTCCATTTTTTTGAAGCGATTACTTAGGAACTTTTTGTCTTTCACCGCTGATGAGTGCTTCGGCGCTTGACACGTGGGCACGCAACCTTTCTTTAAAAAAGAGGTGACTGAAGCGAATAAAATTATGCGAGTGAATTTTTTTTCCAAATTACGATTTGACTTAGGTAGCTGAAACGAAATGCCCCTAAATTATTTATATACAACCTCTTTAAGTATTTTTTTTCTTATTTATATAAAATCTCTCTATGTTTTTTTTCTTATTATATAATAATTTAAAAAACTGGCCTTGGAAAAACACCAACCCGACCCGACTCTTTCATCTCGCTCTCTAAACCTCTCCCCTTTCCGATTCTCTCTCTCTATATAACAGAAACTCTATAAAATAATAAACTATTTATATACAATCTCTTTATGTATTTTTTTCTTATATATACTCCCTTCGCCCGCTTTTAGTGGCCGTTTCGGATCAGACACCGGGATTAAGGCAAGGGTAGTGAGTGTGATATATTTAGGGCGTGTTTGTTTCGCCGCAAAACGCCGCAAAACGCAAGTCGTAAAACTTCTTTTCCATTTTCCGTTTTTGTTTTGCTGAAAAACAAGTTGCAAAATGCAACTCTTCTTTCCCATTTACAGTTGCTACAGTTAAATTTGTGGTCATGTAAATATCACTTTTACACTCATATTTTTCCACTTGCAGTTGCTACAGTTAATTTTGTGGTCATGTAACTCTCTCTTGTAGTACACTTACAGTTCAAAACAGCTACTTGATAATCATATATAATTTAATATTATTAAATATTTAATATTTAAATAGTGTTCAATTTCTTATTTAATTATTTAATTATTTTATATTTTTAATCTTTAATTTTTTTATTGTTTTTAATATTGTTTTAATATTTAATATTTTACTATTTAATTTACTATTTTTATTTACTATTTTATTTAATACTTTATTATTTTATTAATACTTATTCCATTTTTATTATTTTATTTAGAGTTAATATTTTATTAATATAACAATATTATACTTTAATATAAATTATTATATATTTAGTTATTTATTTTTAATATAAAAAATTACTTTATTAATATCATAATATATTTTATTATTATATTAATATTTTATTATGTTATATTGTAATAATAATCAATATAATAATACTATAATGATAATTTATTATTAAATTATATTATTTTACTTTGTTAATTTTATATTTCTATAATATTACAATAATATTATAATAAAATTTATATTATAATAATTTTCAAGTATTTTTAATATTATAATATTATAACTATATTTTATTATTTTTGTAAGATTTTTTAATATTGTAATAAAATTTATATTATAATAATTTTCAAGTATTTTTAATATTATAATATTATAACTATATTTTATTATTTTTGTAAGATTTTTTAATATTTATATTTTATTAGTATTCTTAAAATTTTATTAATGTTCTTTAGATTTTCTTAAAATTTTATATTATTTATTTAGCTAATATTTTAGTAATATTTTACTATTTATACTAATATTTTATTAATATTATTGTTATAAATAAAATATTAAGATTATTAATTTTTTTGTCTCAAATTTATTAATACAATTTAATTTGCAATAGTAAATTTAATTTAATAGTATTTATAATATTTAAATCACTGCTACAGTTAATTTTGTGGTCAACTTTTCCACTTACAATTTTACATTACCAACCAAACACCGTAAAATACAATATACTTTACCATTTACACTTTCACTTTATCAACCAACACCGTAAAACACATATACTTTTCCATTTACACTTCACTTTATCAACCAAACACAGTAAAACACAATATATTTTCTCTGCTACAGTTCACTTTTTCCATTCTCATTTTACGACTTACGACTTGCGACGTTTTGCAACAAAACAAACATGCCCTTAGAGAACTTCCAATTTTATCACTGCATTGGGAATAATGTTTCTGTTATAAAGAGAAAGAAAGAATGACATTTTTGTTATAAAGAGAAAAAAATCAAGGGTATTACTTTATACTCTATATTGGGAATGATAAAAATACTATTGAAAATGATAAAAATAGTATCTGAGATTCAAAATGGACTACTAATTTGGGATATATTTTTTTCAAAAAAAAACACTACTATTCGAGACAGAGGGAGTACTAATTAAAAAAAATTGACTCTGAAAAAACACCAACCCCAACTCGACTCTCTCATCTCGCACTCTAAATCACCCCTCTTTCCGACTCTATTCAACTGATTCTCTCTCTCACACACGCAGACACAGAGAAAAAAAAAAATAAAAAAAAAAGCCTGGCTAAGCCTCTCCTCCCCTCTCTCTCTCTCTCTCTCTCTCTCTCTCTCTCTCTGTGAATAACCCTAATCTAATCTGAAGCTATACTTATACATGTGCCTCAATCGTCGATTCAGATCACTATTTTTCAGTACTTTGCAAAGGTTTGTGATTTTTTTGACTTTATTATGTTTCACTTAGATTTTGTAGTTTTGTTGCTTTCAGTCGTAAAGAATATGAGTTTTAAAGAGGAAACTAAAGTTGTAACGTGTATATATTATTTATGATCTTTTGAAGTTTTTATTGATCTATTAGTTTTGAATTTTGATGTTACAATATATATGATGTTTTCTTTTTACGATGTTATTATTTTTGCAGTGGACTTTGAAGTTTTGGTCGATCTATTAGTGTGAATTTTGATCTTTTGTCTTTGATACTTTAGATTCGACAAAGTTGTGCTGGACAAAGTGACAGAGGTTGTGTCTGATCATCTAGAGCCTGAGGTATGTCGATTTTGACAAAAATTATATTTTTATGCCTCAAAAGTTTTTTTATAACCTAGACATTAGTTTTATAGTCCAAGATTGCTTTAGCTCTTATAATCTTAAATTGTGTGATAGTCTTGTTAATTTAATTTTATTCATACGTGGAATGTAACATTACATACTAAGCAAATTGCTATCAATTTTTTCATTGGTTTCTCCTCATCTAAAAGCGAAAGATATTATCAAAGTCATATTGATTAATGCCAAGGTATTAATCCACTCAAAATAATCTATTAGTAATATTTATTCTTTGAAAGTGGTAACATAATTTCATTGTTGGAGTGCTCCTAATATAGTCAAATTTTTTCCTTTTTTTAATTGATTCAATGCTATCTTTTATTCAATTCTTTTATGGACTTTTTTAAAGGTTTTTTTTCTCTCTCTCTAAAACTTGTTATTTTTTCTATATTTTTTATTTTCATTTTTTATTAAATTCCTTGTTCCTTATTTATAAATTTGTTCGTTTTCTTTTGACATAAATATTTCTTTTTTAATTCTTCTCTTTTTTCCAACCAGTGCAACAATCAGCTCCAGCGCCTCTTGAGTCCACAATGTGGTGGAAAATCAGGCAATCGGAGCCAAAGCAAAACCGAAAGTAAAGATTCCAATGAAGGTCGAAAGGAGGGAGTTCATACTCCGATGGTCAAAGAAGTGTCATCGAGGACCCATAACCCTTTAACATAACCTTGTCGTGATTAAACGGTGACGTAAAGTGAAACATATAGAATCGACGATTCATGGAAAACATTTCCACTTTTCTTGCAATATCTTGGGGCCACGGAAACCGTGGTGAACTTTCTCCACTGGGTTTACACCGTAGAATTTAGGATATACTAAATATAGAGGAGAGGGATTAGGATTACCTCAGAGAAAATAGTAGTAGTGGTGACTCAATTCCGCTCTTTGTCGTTATCTCGATCCTCGACGGTTGGTGGACGTTTTAAGAATGGTCATCCTTGAAACCCACAGCTCAATACCCAATAGAAACTCCTTGTGAAATGAGGGATAAGAGATTAGGATTCTTTTTGGGTAAAAGAAGATAATCACTTTTCTATAATATATCTAGCTCTCATAGGATTATATAAATGTTAGGAGATAGAGTTGTAATCTTCATATACAACCAACAACAATATCAAGATCAATTTTTGATTTGAATTTCAAATCAAGATTGTCTTATCTTATCCTCATGAGATCTTTTATTAATTTTTATTGGGTCTAGTCCACTATGAGTGCACAATATAGTCCCGACCCGCATGCCTTTTAATTCCAACCCACACGACCA